>RJWM01028125.1:0-25994 GCA_004363535.1 Dasyprocta punctata | reverse complement strand
CACACACACTGTGGAAATCAGTAGGGAGATTCCTCATAAAACTAGGATTGATGATCCCATTCAACCCAGCTATTCACCTTCTGGGTAGTTTCCCAGAAGAATTGAAAACATTATGCCACAGTGATGCAATTGTACCCATGCTTATAGCAGCACAATTTGTAATTGCTAAATCATAGAAACAAGCTCAATGCCCATTAATCATGGAATGGATAAAGAAGACATGGTATTTATACAACGGAGTATCACTCAGCTACAAAGGACGATAAACTTGAGGCTTTTATAGGTAAATGGATGCAATTTGAGACCATACTCAAAGTGAAATAAATCAAACTTGCACATGTTAATTCCATATTGTCTCCCTAGTGTAAAAAAATTGCAAGAGTAAATAAGATTCAAAATGTGCAGTAGATATTGTGAAAACAAAAGGAAAAGAAAGTGCTCAAAAGAAAAAGAAAAACAACTGAAATAGGGGAAAGGAGAAAGAAGAAGGGAAAGATATATATATATATATATATATATATATATATATACACACAAGACAGATAACTATACTACTGATCTATATTAATTCATCAAAAAGACCAATTTGTGCTTCCATTGTTTGATTGCTTGATCATGTTTCTATACCTAAATCTTGTAATCAGAAGAACTACTTTGAAGATAACAATAAGCAATATATTAACTAGTGTTCATTTCTTATTACATTGTTTTGAAATTCTGTATCATTGTTTTTATTCTTTTTTGGTGGTGTTGTTATTTTGTGTTAAAATAAATATGCCAAGTATGTATGTACACTAACTGGATATATATACAACAATTGCCCACAATGAATGTATTCATTAGATATCACAAGTATCTACTAAAATTAGTTCTGAACTGTAACAGAGTGATACTAAATTACATAGCTTCTGCACAGAAAAGAAAACATCAGTGTAATAAAGGTATAGCTTTCTAAAGTGTAAAGAAAAATTCCAGCTACTCCTCCAAGGACTAATATCTAGAATATAAAAAGAGCTAAAAAAAAAAATTGACTCCTCTCAAATAAAAGACTCAATCAAAAATATTCAGTTGAAATGATAGATACTTTTCAAATGTATAAATGGCCATTAAAAACTTGAAAAAATGTGCATTTTTCACTGTCAGAGAAATGCAAATCAAAACAACACAGGTATTCCTTCTGACTCCAGCAAGAATGGTAATCATCAAAACTCAAAAAAACAAATTCTGGCAAGATTTTAGGGAAAAAAAGATGCCTCTGTATAGAATGTAAATCAGTAGAATCACTGTGAAAATCAGTATGGAGATTCCTCCAAAACCTGAAAATGTAAATTCCATTCAACCTAGCTCTATCTCTTCTGTAACTCTTACAAAAGTTTTTTTCCATTTAAGAGAAAGAAAAAAGACACATATAAGAAAGACAAAAAGCAAAAGAGACAAACTAAACAAGATGATGGAAACTTGACAATGGTTGCAATATTGTGTATCGTTATCTTCAAAATGGTTGTTTACGTTAACAGATAAAAAACATGCTATTACAACCTTATACACTCGTGTTTATAGTAGCACCAACTCAGAATAGCTACATATGGGTGTGACCTATAGTTTTATCAGCAGGTGAATGGGTAAAGAAAACATACTGTGTCTGAACAATGAGGTACACTTTACCGATAAAGAAAAATATATTTCAGTCATTTGTAGAAAACCGGGTAGATGTTGAGATTATAATGGTAAATGAGATTAATGAGACACACAACCTTAAATATTGCATGACTTCTCCTATACAAAAGACCCGAAGCATAAATAGTTTAATAGCAAATAAAGATATATTGTAGGAAGAGAGTTGTGGACTTTGTGGATGTGGGAGAACAGTTATGGATGGAGGGTGACGAGAGGGGAAGATGTGGAAATGATGAAGATGTGTTATGTATGTGCATCCATTTCCCCAAGGTGACAGTAACTATCATGTTCCACAAACATACTGATTAAAACATAAACTGACAAAAGGATTGGGGAGGATACAGAGCTTCAGATGTCTCTTTCTATGCTTCTAGGTCATACCATGTAGGCCATAGTGAGAATAATTGCTCCTTCAAAACTCTCCTAAAGGATGCACCCTCTGCTTTAGATACATTAGATGTATCCATTCTTTCAATAAATCCCTACACTCATTTTATTACAATGCAGTTTAGCCTTCTCTATACAAAAACTGTCTTTCCAAAGTATTTCACACCCCACTCAAGTCCAAATTAAAAAGTAACGCAATGAATTCTCATTTAGATATTTGTTTTATATCTCAATCTCATGATTCCTGCTATCTGGTAAATATTTACCATTATAAGTGCTTGAAGAAATCATAAAATTCAGTGCCATCCTATGCTGTGTGTATCTAGTTTTCAACTGTCAGAAAATTCGTATTTATTCCTCTTTCTCAATCTTACTAGACACAGAACATAGCATGATGGAAGGGTAAGATAGACAAGATGACAAGATAAAGAAGGCTAGTTAGGGACAAATATGGAGGAAAAAGAAAGATTATTTTCCAAAGTATTTTGAGGATTGTCCCAACTACGGCATATTTTCTTTCACCTTCAAAATGTATTAGCATTATATAAATTATTATTATATTAATGTAATATCATTACATTTATTATATAATGTATGTAGCCTCTTTATTTTCATGTTGGAACATGCCCTGTAAATAGTTAGGCATCTTTTCAATCTAAATCTCAGATGTTGATCAATTACTAATTATATTCTTTATGCTAGTATTTCAGAAACATGAGAAGTATCGTTCTATGCTGTGATATACAACATTCTAGACAAAATTGTTCCTTAGAGATCGAATAGCTGGTCTCATTCAGAGAACTTGGCAATTTTCTACTAATGTTTCTTTAGTAAATCAGACACAATCTCGCCTAAATTTTTGAAACCCATGACTCTTTGTGAGGATAAGTCTTGCTTAGGTTCATTACACGGAAAGCAGGTGGGAACTTTTCTCCACTCTGCCATTTCAAGAAGCTGTGACAGACTTTAGCACATGAACTAAATTCTTGTCTCCCAACACAAGAGTGTTTGTTTCCCTGCCTGGTTCTTGTTGGTTTCAAAAGATAGCTTTTATCTTAATGCTTACAATTAAATCAATTATTCCCTTTATTAGCTGTAAATTTTGAAAACATTGGGTTATTGGGTTTTTGCATAGCTTTCTCATAAGGTATAGGTAGGAGTGGTATAATTACAAAGCATATGGAAGAGTAATAAATACTTTTTGGTTCACTTGTAATAATGACTCTGACTTTAAAAAGCAAACGTAACACAACGCTTACCAGACAGGTGATTGTAACTTACCATCATCTGCCAATATCATTTGGAAAGCAACTTCTTCATTTGATGACCCCCAAAAATCCTGCATTACAGGGATAATTTTCAACACAAAATAACACAAAGTATTAGCATCATAAAAAGTATTCTTCACTAAATTTTTCCTTATTCTGCTAATAAGAAACACCTTGTGTGTTTATAATGAATTTAGCTTTAGGCTTGTCTGTTTAATCTACCAGAATAGCAGCTGTCTTTGTACCAATTAACTGAACAGAAAGAAAGACAAGCAGATAGTTCATGCCTGCACACACATGTAGCAGGAATGACACATATGGATGGTGGAGTGGGTGACAGAAAAAAAGAAAATCAATTGAATATTTTTAAAAGCAAATGTCATCAGTAGAAGAGAAATCAGCTCTCCAAGGAATACCTCTGTTCCCACACTGTACCCAAAGTTGCCACTTCTTTCACTAGGAAGCAAGCTTTCCTATCTCCTGCAATACAGGTTTAATATATTTGTAAGTATAAACTAGTGTGGACAGTGTAGCATCTGAAAACCAAACCTTGACGAAATTTCAAAAATTCCAAGATTTATATATAACACTTGGTCTGAGGTCTAATATACAGCAAACACCAAATCTTATAACTTTTTTCCAAAATCATTTCATTTGTTTTACTAATTGATGTTACTAAAATGGTATTTAAGGAATGTGTTTTATTGGAATAATTTTACTTCGGCAAATAGCTATTGAGCACATTTTATGCAGTATATTTAGCATATATTACTTAAGTTGCTGGCCACTTTTAATTCACATTTCTATTTCATAAACAAGTTCAAAAACAACACTTCATAGAAGAGAACTTTAAATTCATAGAAGTTAAGCAACTCACCAAAAATACATGTTTAGTAAGTTCAATACAGACATCTGCAATAAACACTGTCCTATTTTGTTTTCTCCCTCTTTTTATGTATTTTCTTTACACTAGCCTACACTGAGCACTAGGTGGTTTTGAAAGTGATTATTCTGAAGATATTTCCAATAGCTAAGTAAGACTATCTCTGGTTCAGAAGCATAGAATTAATATTAAGGCAGAAATGGGGGTGGTTGGAATTCAGATAGTAGCAGGATGTACAAGTGAAAATGTTCCATAGTCAGTGGAATGTTTCAAATGCTGTACTTTCAAATCAGTGTTCCAAAACTTGATTGGAAACCATTATTTATAACTGATATTTTGAATCACAAGACTGAAATGAGGTCACTCCAAGGAAATTGAGATTGGAGAAGTGAGCCCATAGCAAATTATATGGATACATTTTCATTTACAAGATGCCCTACCCTGAAACAGCCCAATGTCCATGCACAGGGAATCATGAATAAATCCTGAGACTATTGCCACATTGAAACCACAAAACTAGAATCTTGGGAAGGAGTGCATGAAAGAACCACATGAGCACTGGTATCTGAAACACACTCATGCAAATCCTGAAGTCATCAATTACAACAGGACAACTTTACATGATGACTAGAAATCAGGTAAAAATTCTAATTTAATTTCTCTTAATAAGCTCTTCAAACTCAAAATGTTTATTGAGTCTTTCCACCATCAAACAAACCATATTATGTCTGCATAAACCACAAGGTATAGTATTCAATTAACAACCATTTAGTAAGCAATGGACAAAACAAATTAAACCAAATTGGAAAAAAAATTGATTTACAAGTTAAAACAATGTTTCAGAAAAAAAAATCTACTGAAATAGTAAATGAGGTCAGAACCTCTTGTGATTCTATCAAAACTGCACTGCAAGTACTAATTGTGAAGGTAACAGTTAAACTGAGATCCAATCTTGAGACACAACAAATACTCTAAGGTTTTCCTTCATAGATTCCATTTCAGCAGCACAATGAGTAGCTCTGGGAGATACCAAATAGCATATTGAAAATATTAGGTTGCCCCCATAATAGAGAGTGATGTTTTCCATGATGTATGGAATGCAGTACTCACAAAAACGAAGATGTGTTCAGTTGAATCATGGGAGGACAGTCTGGTACTTTACTGCACAGTATCCAAACCCTTTGCTGATACATCCAGCATTTCACAATGATGGCTGAAGATGAGTTGTTACAACTGTCTCCCAGGGCCCTGGCTGTTTACACTTAACACAAATCTAGCTTCTCCCTGAGTAACAGAATGCTGATTTTCCTCTAAGAAATCACAACTAGTGAATATTTAGTATATAAGGTTTGAGAGTAAACTGTTTCAAGAACGAGATTATGGCTCCCACTTAGCAGAAAATGTTTTCCCAATCCTAATGATCAGGTGAGTAATCCAGTAGCAAATGCAAGACAAGCATAATATTTTTGTGTGTTATTGATTAAAATTCTTTGTCATCCATAATAGATTTTCTAAGAAGGGAGACCATAGCTTCTGCCTGCAACATTACCATAACTTGAGGCAGTTTGATAAAAATTGGAACAAACCCAAAATAAGCAGAAACAACAGACATAAAAATATAGTTCTAACTACAAATCATATACTTTAGATTCATCCTTTCCAAACTGCTTTAATTTTATTTGTTATTATTATATTTTTATACCTGAAGAATACAATACTTTGAAGCTCAAAACCAATCCTAAAAACTAATATGCTATGAACAATTAAGTGTTTTCTGTCTTATTCCTTTCCTCAACCAAAATGTAAGATGCTGATTTTTAATGTACAATTATCTTCTTATTAAAAATTATTTATCTATATTACATGTGCATATTTTAATGTTGTCTGGTTTTGCATGTTGAGTTAGTATACTGTATTTAGAATTTTAGGAATTTAATTTGTCAATCATTATTAAGTAAATAAGTTTTGTATTAATCGTTGGACATAGTTGTATAATCACCTTCACTATTATAACTTATTCCATTGTGTGAATACTTCAGAAAGTATTTACCCATTATTCTGTCACAGAATATTGACTACTAGAACAACAAATCTATAAGAATTTAAAAATGTCTTCTAGGTGTATAACTGGTAGTTTAAAGATATGACAATATTCAACTTTCCAGGATAATACCACACATTTCCACAAGTGGTATAAGTCATAAAACTCATGCATACCTCCCCAAAGGATGCTATGTATTTCTAAAGCAATTTAATAGATTCCATGCTATGATAAAGAATACATTTGAAGAATGTTCTGCTTTGTTTCTATTTTACCTGGGTGCATTCACAAATCTGCAACCCCTGAAGCCCTGACTTTGTGTTTTTAATGTCAATTGATCAGTACCATATTTAAAATAAAATTTCTCAAATGCTATAATAGACATCCTGATAAATATCTTCTTTGAAATGCACTCTTAAGTATTAGACTATAACAAAATAAGTGATATAAAATGTGAAATTTGATGTATAATGGTACATCTATTCATGAGAAATGTGTTCATAAAAATAGTTATCCTATTCTTATATACTTATATTAATTAGAGAGAGCTTGCTGAGGTTATCAGAGGCATAACAGTGGAAAAGGTCTTAGGATACTGTATTAATACACAGTTCTTTCTTTCCTACCATATAGACTTTCATGAAAAGTCTAATTCATGAGAACAGAATTTGCTACTTGGAAAATGATGCATTTTCTTTGCTTTCTTGCTGATTTGTTACATAACTCAAAATATAAAAGTACTTCCAGTACCTTGATACTTAAATGAATTTTTGCTTGCAGACATTTTTTCCTGTAAAATTTTCTTAAGGTGCTGAGCTCAAAAAGATTGCCTAATCAAAGATTTTCATTCCTCCCATTTGGTAGTTTCAAGTCCAAAATGATTAATTGGGTGACAGAGATCTGTAGACATATACCAACTGGCTCTCCAGGATGCAATTTCTTGAGGTCCATAAGCTACCCTGAGATTGTGGCAAGGATGCATTCTTCAGGGGAGCTCTAGCTCTTGGCTCTGCCTCAAGAAGTGAGGAGGGAAACACACATTCCCGGGGGTGTGTGTCAAGCTGTGGTCAACATCTCCCTCCAGATCAGTCTCTTGGTCCCAAAGACTGATGCAAGACTTTAATTATTCTGAATATTTGTTGCAAACACCATTTGCACACTAACAAGCACTGTTGCTTTTCAAATCCCCAGTGAAACCTTCTAGCAGCCAAAATTTACTTGGCATGCAGCTTTGGAGCTACTGAGCTACAGAAAATTGCTCCTCCTTGCAGTGCGAATTCCCTCAACATTCCCTCAACGTAGTAAAAGATTCTCTGAAGCCATTAGGTCTCAACCTCATCTAGTGTTTCTCTCCAGTGTGTTGCCCAGCCAAGAGCTGTCAGTAAGACCTCTCTGCTTTCTGTCTGTCCATGAGTCCATGCCAAGTCTTCCTTTGCAAAAGCATATTCCTGAGATGACCACATTTCCTTGCCTCTCACTCATGTCATGGGCAAAACACCAAAGTCATGAAAGACTCGTATGTTCCTTGGAATTTTCTGGTTTTGATAAACATTGTCCTTGAGAGCTCCTTTGTAAGGTGTAGACAATTTTTTTCAAATGTATTTGTTGAAGGCTTTTAAATAAAAATATTCCAAAGTTCAGCTTCAACTTTCATTTCCAGCCAATTTACCAGTTTGAACTACTGTACAACTTAATAGCTCAATGCCTATGCTGTCGATTCTGATACCTTTACCCAATGACAACACAACTGCATAGGTTACCATGATATCCAGTCTGAATAATGACTCTATTACAATCTGTCATATAAAGCAGAGTTATTGTCACTGCATGGATAGTTGCTCTCATATCTTAGTGAATATCCAAACCACTGTGGAATTATCTACCATTCTTGCACTTGGGAGGCTGAGGTCAAAGTATTGAAAGTTGAAATTCAAGTCCTATGTGGGTAACTTGGTGAGACTGTTTCTCAAAAAGTTGAACAAGGCTGATAATGTAGCTGAGTGCCAGAGTGCTACCAAAAAAGACAAAAAAATAAAAGAAAAATCAAATCAAATCAAACATAAGTGACCATTTCAGATGTAATTTCAAGATAACTCCTCATTCATTGTTTCACTTTGATTTTCTCACAGATATCAAATATTAAGCACACTGACATCCTTATAATATGAGCAGCTAGACTATTAACCTCATATTTGAACATATAAACACAGGCAGGAGAGTCACAACTGCAAGTGACAGAAAATCTCTTCAAGACAAAGCAGGACTGGATCCACAAAACAAACTGAAATTGAGCGAAGTTTTTCTTCTTTCTCTCTTTTGACCTATGCTTTACTGACATGGTGAATCCTGTGACAAACTATTTAATAATGTTATTTGGTGAGGCAAGGCTGGTTCTGTAGTAAATGTGTATGTTCATGCTGCAGTTTGGGTGTGCAGTTCGCCATAGGCTATCAGTTTGTCGTACAAGCCAATGGTGATACTGGAACACAGAGGAGGTGAAATCTTCAGCATCTAGCATCTCATAGAAGGAAATTAAGTCACTTGTGCCACTGAAGGGAACACTGGGACTATGATCTCTGTCTCTGTCTCTGTCTTTCCTGTGTGTCTCTCCTTCCCAGATGACTTGAGACCTCACGCTTTGACATGTGATGACAACTGATGTATTCTGCCAAAGTATTCACCATGACATATCCTGCTACTTCTATCACAAAGCAGCAGAGCCAAGTCATCATGGGCTGAAGCCTCCAAAGCTATGAGCCAAAATAAACCTTTCCTCTTTTTGAAGTTGATTATCTCTAGTGATTTGTCAAAATAACTATGTGCTTGTCCAGATGCACAAACACACCTACACACGATCACATACATACAATTCCTTAAGATACATGAAATTCATATTACAATAATGGTACAGAACAATGACAATTGGAAAGTGTCTGGAATTCCTCCAATAAGATATCGGAGCTGGGCATGGTTGTACACAGCTGTAATCTCAGCAACCAGGAGACTGAGGCAAGAGGATCACTGTGAGTTTGGGAAAAGCCTGGGCTACAAAGTGAGTTGAAGACCAACCTGAACTCAGAACCACACAGTGAAACCCTGTCTCAAAAACAAACAAACAAACACACAAACAAAAAAACAAGAATAAAACCTAAAAGATTTTGGAGAAATAGTTCCAGAAAAGAGCATACCACAGGAGAAAGTGAAAGAAAAGTTAAGATGATGAGTACTTATTCTGTTACTATAACAAAATACCTTGTTCTAAGCACTTCATATTGCTCATTATTATCTCATGTTTTTGGAGGTCTCTCATGAGGGTCTCATGGAAGATAACACCACTGTGGCAGAGGCACATGTGGAAGACAAAACAGGAAGAAAGAATCACAGGTCAGGCATGGTCTTCTCACGAAAATCCACTGTACTGGGACCTAACTTACCCAGTGAGATCAGCCTTGTGCCTCTCAGGGGCACTACTCTGTAACAGGATTACCAAGCATAAGGCCTTGTCTCTTAAAGTTTGTCCACATCTCACTGCCACCATGCTGGGGACTGTTTCCAACACATGAACCTGTGGGTCACACTTAAACCACAGTCAAACTGTAGCAATGGATCAATTTGAAATGTAGTCATTGGATAGGGCTGGGAGTTTGGCTCAGTGGTTTAAGTGCCTCTCTGGCAGGTGCAAGGTTGTGAGTTTGATCCCCAGTGCTGCAAAAAAAAAAAAAAAAAAAAAAAAAAAGAAATGTAGTCACTGGAAAGATGCAAATAAGCTCTTCATCCACAGGAATTGGTGCTGTAGGCACCCATCATGGTCCACATGAACATCACCAAACTGATCACACACCTCAGAGTGCAAAGAGATCCCTGCCCAGCCTTGGGGTGCAGTGAGTGTAACCCAACATGCTGCGTGCTGGCCAGGTCTATGGATCACATGGTGTGGGCCCAGGGTAATTCCCATTGCATGATTCTGTTTCTGTAGATCTTTAGCCACTTAAGTAACTGCCTTCTGAGACTGGAAACTGTGCTGCACAGAGCAGAAGTTAAAGGGCCAACTTGCAATCAAAAATGATGCTGTAACAAAAATGGCTCTCACAGTCTATGTCAGAACACTGATCAGAACCACATTTGCAGTGAGAGGTTCCATAGTGCAGTGGAAGAATTTTGTTAATTCTAGGAAGAGGCGAAATCAAATACAATAAATACCCAGTGGTGCTCAAGAGGGTCCCTGGGCAGCCACAGCCCCTTTAGCACCCAGATTGCTTCCACATTTTCGAAATCTCTTTGGAGAGGATATAAAATAGACCATTTCTAAAACTCTTAATTATGTGAAGCTCTGTTCACACATTTCAGAAAACAATAAAGAGACAGACTCTTAAACCTAGGGCCAAAGGGAAAACTAGACCTGAGAGTTGGCATTACACTTTTAAAAAGTATTTGAGTGGGATGTGGCACTGCAGGCCTGAATCCCCAGCACTCAGGAGGCTGTGACTACAGGGTCACAACTTCAAACTCAGACTGGGCAACTTAGTGATTTAGTGAGATTTGGCTTCCAAAATCCAAAACTTAAGGTTAAAAAAAGGACTGGAAAAAAAAAAAAAAGGACTGGGAACGTAGCTAAGTGTAAGTTCCTGAGTTCAGTCCTTAAACCGTGCACACACACACACACACACACACACACACACACAAAGCTATACGTGGTCATATCTATATACCAATAAGGTAAGTCATGGCTACTGTAAATGTTCATATAATCTCTCAGGAAAATCTAATTTCCTAAACAATTACGAGAGTAGCCACACTCCCTTGTCTGGCTCAGTTATGACCACCATTAACGATTTCTGGACCTCTGCAGGCTTTGATTCCTTTGTTCTAAAGTAAGATGCCCACTAACTGGTGCTCAAGTCAGAGCTTGAAATGTGTCAAGTTCAGTTTAATCACTGAGGTCTTTGTAGGTTTGTCTTTGTCCTTGGAAAATGTTAGTGGATTGTGTCATGTTTTAATCAAATTTGCTCCCCCCTAGGTGTTACTGGGACCACACAAACCCCTGTCACTTGAAATTCCTGAATGGGGTCTCCTTTGAGCTCCTGCAGTTGTCAGAGACTCTCTCTCTGCTGGACCACAGTGAGCTTATTTCTGACTTGATGTACTGTGGTGCTCCAGGCTCAGAGCAACAGTTTCAAGCAACTATGGACTGAAACCTCTGAAATCATGGGTCAAAATAAACCTTCCCTCTTTTTATGGTGATTTCCTTAGGTATTTTGTCACAGCAATAGAAAGCTAGCTGGTATTATTCATCAATGCAGTGTCCACTGTGTGGTGTTGATACCTTGATTAGATGAACTGATCCTCTTCTCTGTTCCCATCATACCTTGTTCTACCTCTAACCCATGTTGCAACCCTGGCATACAGGGAGGGCATCTATTCAGGGGGTGGGCTATTTGAAAAACTAAGCTAATGCATAGGGCAAAAGAAGAAAAGAGAGTGCATCGGATATTTTATTAGGATTTTATTACATAAGATACAGCACAGCAGTCATTGAAGTATCTAGTGGGAATTGCATTATTTCATTAGACTTCCTAATGCCTATTTTACAGTTCAGTACGGTTTCATCTTTGGTTACAATTGGTGCTGTGGTGCAAAATGAAGCACTCAAGTCTTTTAAGCCTTTAGAAAGTGTAAACTCCACGGTCAGACCTGGAGAGGAAGCTAGAGGACCCCATAAACTGTACAGAACACCAAATGGGTAAGGAAAAGGGAAGTAAATTGGAGACTTCTCAGAACCTATATAAGGACTATGTTGAGCCACATTCTGCCTTATACATGGAGGTAGACACAGATAATGAAGACTAAAACTCAGAAAGGTGAGCAGCTTTCCTAAGATTATGCAGCAAGAGTCAACCCATTGTGTCTCCCTCCAGGGAGACTATCCTGGCAGCAGTAGTCTCATCCCCTCAAGGAGAGTATTCAAAATGTGGTTTTAAAATTGTTTGGCCCTTCCTCTTCACCACTTATTACACTGGCACTTGATAAAACTGGTTAATCTGCTCAGTGTTATTAATGCATTTTTAACAAAGGCCCCAGTGTTCACAGCCCCTACTAGAACATTTTGTGGTACAACGGAGTCTTCGAAAATGCTGCCCAGATTCCATTTCTCTAATAATCACTGAGCACGTCTGGCTGCAATCTCAGGTCACAAAGTGTCCTTGCAAAGGTCACACAGAGCAGAGGGGAGGAGGAGGAGCAGGCCTTGCAGGGCTGAGCATCGTGTTAACTACCTGAACTCCCTCTCTCACAGCTCTGTGCAGGGTGTGGGGAAGGGACTGGGACCAAGAGAAGCCTGTGCTTCGCTGCTTCCAGAACTGAATACTTTATAGACAGGAAGAGGAAAAGGTCTCCACTGGGTGATGGGAGTGTTAGAGAGGAGTCTTTGTGGTGTCAGCTGTGTCAGTGCAGTGGTTTAAAGTTTACATAGAGGGAGCAACAGAGAGAAAGGGGAGAGAGAGAGAGAGAGAGAGAGAGAGAGAGAGAGAGACAGAGACAGAGAGACAGAGAGACAGAGAGACAGAGAGACAGAGACAGAGAGACAGAGACAGAAACAGAGAAAGAGAGAACCAGCAAAATAGGATTCTAAGGAGACCTAAAATGATTTGGTAAAAATTATATTTGACTACCACCTTAGCAGTTATCCTTATCAGAGATTAGGTAAATCCCAGGCAGGTTCTGTTTTTATCAGATTTTCATCTTTTGAAGGCAACCACTTTGAACGTTTCTTTGAAAACAATGTGAACCCTGGTTCTATGATTTTAACCTGGATGACACATCAAATAACTTCACCCTCCTTATGTCTTAGCCATTGGCCTCCATGGTTAGAAACATCAAGTTGAAATCATCTCACCTCGTTCCTCAGAACTCTGAGGAGGTTACTTCATGGGAGTGAATCTTGGGTCTGATAAGAACATTTTGGTAATGCCTCAGCTGATTTGAGAATCATTACATGTGCTCCACTTTTGTTTTGTTTTGTTTTTTATACTAGTAGGTGTTCATGACATACAGTAATGACATTCATTTTGAGGAACTGACACGTTTATATATCACATCTTCATCATTTTTACTTTTACTTTTACTTTTCTTTCCTCTCCTCACTCTCCAGTCTCCCTTCATCAACTTTATAATTAGACTAAGTATTTAGAATTATATTTTAGTGATCAAATATAATTATAATATAGCAATACTTTCAAACTGTGGCAGTCACTAATTGAATTAATTGCATGAAATGCATCCAATAATTATGTACATATTGATTACTCTTTAAGAACACTAAGAATTCATATTCCATACCTGTTTTCTAAGAGACATTTATATTCCGTATCTTATTTCTAACAGACATTTATTATCGAGGACCTGGCCTAGATCCTCAATCTTCCAAATGAGTGTACAGCGAAGGTTTAAATAAATGAGACAAGTGGTATGATTTTAGGGCTCCAGAAGGATCAAAGCCCCTACAGAGTTCTTGCCTCTGCAGCTATCATGAAGGCTAAGACAAAGAGCTTCTCTGGACCACCTGCATATATTTTTAAATAGACAAAGAGAGGGGATACTGAGGGAGGTGCTGAGGATGGTGCCAGAACTGAGCAGGACTTGGGAGTCACTTCAAGCACATCTCCAAGTAGGAAAGAATGCCAGAAAAGGAGAACTATTTTATCTCCAAAATGGCCTTTGTGATGGGACTGTGATGCCTTGCAGAGTAAGATGCCTTCAGGGCAGTCTCTATTAACATAATTAATTATGGAGACAAGATGTCCTCAGCTATGACCTTCTTTACCTTGCCCTTTGAGGTATCTCTGACCTCATCGGCCACTACAAGCCTCAGTCAGGACAAGTGATTCATAGAGATTCATTTACTATGAATCAGCTCCCATCACCAGGTAAGGAGCCTAGGCCTAGAACAGGCTTACAGATAAACAAAATGCCAATTAGTAAATTTTAAATCCTGCTCAGAGCAGCTTCATAGTGGTCTCCAGCAATTTATTTTCTAAACAAGTTACTTGGATGACATGTAGCAGAAAATGCCCCCATAGCCAGTTTACTTCAGTTTGTTAGTTGCTCAGGTAACAGTTCCTGTTACAGTTCCTATTATTTCTCTTAGAAACAGCTGGTCATTATGATGCATATTGTAAGAACCAATCAAAGACAGCCAAGCATTCTGCTTTTTTACTTCCTATTTGCTAATCCCATATAAGCCCCAGACTACCAAGAATCAGGGCCTGACATTTTTGCAGGAATTGATTTCTTGCCACTACTCATCAACATAAATAAGTCTGCCTCCTAATCCTGGGTGATATTTTGGTGATTCTGTTCACCCTAGCAGTACAAACATGAGTTCTAATGTGATTTAGATCAAGTTATTTTGTTTGATGTGTGTGTCCACCATTTTCAGCAAATTTCTAAAAATTAAATGAATTGGCCTCTAAGGAACTAAAAGAGAACTTTCCCAAGGACTAGTAAGGAGCCTGTTATGAGCTTTTCTGGGGACCAATCCCACAGGATCATTTAGAAAGGAAGACAATTTTGAAGGTAGGAGCAACTGACTGTCTGCTAGTTGAAGAAGGTGCTACCTGCGGCCACAAGAAGGACATATATTTCTTCTACACAAAGGATTGTATAATAAGCCAGGTCAAGGGAACTGTCTTTAAAAAGTCTATGAAAAGGACAAAACAGAGAAAAGAAATGAAAACATTTCAACATTTGCCAGGTCCAGAGACAATAGATTGGCTTGCTAAGATATGAAGTTTAGTAAGATTTCTGCTCTCTGAACAATTCTTCCACCCTTGTACCCCAGACCCCTGATCCTCCTGTCTGCTTTTCCTGGTTTAGACTCTCAAGCCTTAGTTGTAGGTAGAGTGTGAGGACTTGTAACACTTGGGTTAATGGCATGTATGTGACACTTAAAGTTTTAACACCATCTAAAGTCAAATGACATTTAGGATATCTGTTATCTAACAGTGCAAAGAAAATTTATGAAGTTTTGTGAATTTTCATTCAGAATTGGACAAAAATTTCATCCCACTCTATTAAGTTTGAAGGAGCAGCAAATGGCAGCAATTTCATCTCACCATAGACAGCATTGTTGTCACCAAGAATACAAAGATGATGCCGGCAAGGTTGAGTGGGGCAAAGGAACCCCTACACACTATTGGGGGGAATATATGACAATCAATATGGAGGTTCCCCAAGAAAACAAAAGTGCAGTGACCAGAGGACACAGTTCCTTGGGGTGCACCCAAAGGAATTAGTGTCACCATGCTATGGATGTCCCTGCATGCATCTGTGTATCCAACACAATTCATGGATTTCAAGATACAGAGCCAGACTGATGCCCATCAGGGATGAAGTCATGATAATGTAGTACATACATGCTGGGGAGTATTATTCAGTCATGTAGAACTAAATCCTGTCACGGGTAGGAAAGTGAAGGGAGTTGGACATCATCCTATGAAATAAGCCTACCTGTCAATGTCCAGTGCCGTATTTTGCTATTATGTGGAATGTAAGTTGAAAAAAAAGATGACATGGAATTAGAAAGGGGATAGATAAGAAAAAGAGGATCAGAGGAGGGTTGTCAGGATAACAATGGGTGGACATGTACAAAGCATGTTAAGTCCATATGTGAATCGCAACCATGAAGCCCAGTACTCTGTCAAATTATTGTGGACTCATAAAGGACCAATTATAGTTTAAACTTCACAAAACTAGATTCAAATTCTTTAAAGTCAAATTGTGAGATAGGTGTGGTAGCACAAGCCTGTGATCCCAGCACTCAGTAGGCTGAGGCAGGAGTATCAATGTGAGTTCAATGCCAGCCTGGGCTACATAGTGATTTTAAGGCCAGTCTGAACTATTGCACAGAAAAAGCCTTTCTCATAAAATCAGTAAAACACATAAATAAGTAAATAAACCATAGTCTAAAATATGAGCTAAAGAAAACTGTGAACATTTAATTTGAGGGTTTGCAGTCAAACTTGCCATACATGAACACAGGCCTTCAGACTTTGACAAGCATCCTATTTATGACATACATATTCACACTGCCTCTACTTGTCTGTATCACAATTATTGCCAATATTTTGTAACACATGATATTTTATGTTTGGTTGAAAGAAATCCTGACATGCAAGTGAAGTTCTAAGAAATGTCTCTGTATTTGTCTTTAGTCTGGATCAATGAAAGTAAAAATCCTTGCTGTCTATGTGATTGGTATCATGGACTGATACCAGTCATCATTAGACTGTGATATTACAAAGTGGAGCCTGGTGACTGTGTACCTTATATATAGATGAGATTATCTTCAAAATGAAAATATCATTTTGTAAAACTTTCTCACATAAATCTGTGAGTTCAAGTTGTGAAACACTAACTGAATTTTAAGTTGCTGAGTATTCCTAGGAAATCTTGTATTTATTCAGTTCATGCAACAAGTGCTACACTTAGAAAGTGCACATTATAATTCTCATACAGCATGGATCATGTGAAATCATAGTTCTGCACACCACAACTTTCTCATGGCAATTTTCACTTCTGCATTCCTCATTGTGTAGGTGAAAGGGTTGAGCAAGGTTGTATCAATTGCATAAAACATGGCCACCGTCTTGTCCACTGGAAAGTTGGTTGTTGGGTGTGTGTATATAAGTATACACGGGTTGAAGAATATGACAACCACAATGAAGTGGGAAGTGAGTGTGGAAAGAGTTTGTTGTCTTCCTTCTGTGCTGTGGTTTCTCAGAGAGTACAAAATAACAATATAGGAGATGAGCAGCATTATGAAACTCAACATGCATATGGCCCTGCGGTTAGATACAACTAACAAGTTTATCACGTAAGCAACTTTTAGCAAGGGCTGCAAATCACAGAAATAGTGATCAATCACATTGGGCAACCTCAAAGCCTGGAAAATCTGTACTGAGGAATGGATGCAGGATCCCACGTGGCCCACAGTCACCAACACACTGCAGACATGCTGGCTCATGATGGTCATGCACCACAGGGGCTTACAGGTGACCACATAGTAAACAAAGGCCATGAGGATGATCACAAAGACATCCATGCACCTGAAGAAATTGACTGCAAAGACTTGCATCATACACTCATTGTAGGAAATAGTCTTCTGAGAAAGGGCATCCCCGGTCAGCTGGGGGCTGTGATTGTAGAGAAAAAAAGCATCAGCAAAGGACAAGTAGAAGAGGAAAATATTCATGGGACTCCTAAGGGCCTAAATGGTTTTAATGGCCCCCAGGATAACAGAGTTTCCCAACAGAGTCATAAAGTATAAGATCAAGAATATCCCAAATATTGCCTTCTGCTTTCCAGCATCCTATGTCAACCCAAACAGAATGAATTTGGTCACACTACTACTCATTACTATAGGTGACTATAAGTGAGTTGCCACTGACAATTTAATTTGCACAGGAAACAAAAGAAATTACATTTTGAGAAGACCCTGGACTGAACACTGAATTTCTAGCTTCTGTTCCAAGCTATACAAACTTGAACCATCTTGAGTGAACCAGAACCATCCCCTACCATGAATCTTGTAATGCTGCAATAACCCAAGCCTCTGCATGATTTATCTGTTGACTCCAAACTGCTATGGTCTGGATGAAAGCTTTTGCATTGGGGAATAAAAAACATGCATTCTTCAAATATCTGAATTCTTACCTAGTTTAAGAGTGAAAGAAATTACTCTTTCTTTGTACCAGGGACTTCATTCCATTGACATTAATGTTCCATATATAAAAAACTGGACTACACACTTGGCATGCTTATTCAGGTCTGTCCTTGCAGCACTCTAAGAGGCTGAGGCAGGGGAATTCCAAGCTCACACACAGCCTGAGCAATGTACTGGCTTTATGAGACTCTGTTTCATAAAAACAAATATTTATAGGTCTGGGGATATAGTTCATTATGAAAGCCCTAGTTTCAATCCCAAGTACAGAAATATATATATATATATATATATATATATATATATATATATACTTGCCTCCCTTATCTGTGTTTCCAGAAGAATTTCACAAAATATATACCTTCACATAAGCACATATGGTACATATATTAGGCAATTTATCTCTGTGATCTGAAATCTGCAAAGCAAAATTTTAATACAGTTAGGCACTAATGTTGTTGGAGAATCCTTCTTCATGAAAATCTTTTTAGTTCTGTTCACTCTTTTTGGAGAAGTGATCCATGACTCCTTTTGTATCTTAGAAGAAGTATGATTTATAATAAACCTATTCTGATAATCTTATTACTATTCATCTTGTGTACAAAATATCAGCTCACAAATAATCGTGTTATGACAGAGGTCTGGATAATTCCTTAAAGTTGACATAGTTGGAGAAACCGAATTTTATCTTCTTTACAATTAAAATTACAGCTTTGGAATATTGAATTTCTCTGCCTGCGAGTCAGTGTAAGTATAAAATCTCTAATATGCCTGTAACATTAGTAGTGTTTTTTAAAACCATATATGTCTCTCTTTAGATGTATGTCCTAAATATACCAGAACAATTTTCTGAAACATTTTTGTAATTGAAAAGAAATTCAAAATTCCAGCATCAAATTTTGTGATTTTTCTATTTTAAATCTTTATTTATAGTATGTGTATTTTGTAGAACTGAGTAATATAAGGCCACTTTATATTATGATATTGAGATAGAATTGTTAAAACAATTTTCATGTCATTACACTTGCTATAGTATAATTGTCAATTTAATGGTATAATATATAAATTTTTATAAAACTATTTCTCTGACCATTTATTCATTTAGATATCTGTGCCTCCTATTTTCATGCTACTAAATGATTCTGCAAGTAACTTTAGAATGATTTCCCAAGTGTAATATTCTTGCTAATATGCAACAAGTTATCACTATTATTGATAATTATGAAAATATTTTCAATAATGTGTACTCCGTTGCTTTTATCATGCCACAATATGTTTTTATTTTATTATGTCTTTTTAAGACAGGGTCTCACTATGCAGTTCAGACTAGACTTGAGCTGACTTTATAACCCAGGCTGGTTTCTAAATGGCAATGATCCTCGTGCCTCAGCCTTTTGAGTGTTGGGATTACAGGTGTGCGCCACCACACCTGGCTTATACTATATGATTATTATTGGATAATTTATGATCATGATGAAACATTTAAAGTTGACAGATGAATGTGAGAAGAAAAAGTAATATATTTCCTTATGTATTAATGCCTGCTTTTCCATTATCCAGAAACAACTGCCCTTAATCTCTTATACATACACAGAAACATTTATAAAATTATGTTTATATCTCTTTATTTCTTTTTTATATACAACTGTGGTCAATATTTTAATCTTTATTTTTCAGTAAAGTTCAGGCACCTACGAGGACTAATCATAATTACATTTTAAGATGCAATTATATTATATACAACATATTTTTTATATTTGTGCACATATAACTAACCAATTTATACATTTTGTTTTTTTCTACAAATATTCCCTTTTTGAACATCTGTAATTCTTATTATTTCATCTTTAGCAATCTTGATATTTTACTAGGATGGATATTAATCTACCAAAATAATGTTTATATTTCTTAGGTAAAAACTGTGATTTTAGCTCATGCCTGGTTTTTAAATTTCTCTTTTTATGTGACTCTTTTCCTTTTTATATATTCAAGTTTGACAGCTTTGTCATTTTAATTACTCTTGTTTCAAAATATTTCAAAAATCATGTTTATTTCTACTGAATATATAGTAGACTATACTTATAATTAATTTCATTTATTTATTTCTACTAGTATCTAAATTCATAATTTTCTTTATTTTGGTTACTTTTCTCATTGCTGAGAAAAAACACTCAGCACCCATTGTTAAAGGAGGAAAGGTTTGTTTGGCTCACAGTTAGTAGATGTTTCAGTCTATAGTCAGCTGGTTCTAAGGCAGGGTGACATGGGAGAGGGGCATCACAGAGGAGAATCAGTCCATGGCAAAGCAGGGCAGGCAGAAGGTAACAAGAAGCAAGCAAGTGACAAGCAATGACACCAGCTTTTTTTCTGTCCCTTATATTTTACCTAGACTACTTGCCTTTAGGATCAGTATCACTCACACGCAAAATGGGGCAGCCTTAATCCTACTCAGAACCATACCAAAGCAAGCAGAGGACCAATTCAGTAATCACACACCCTTGACCCCAGCATCACACACTTTGAATGCAACCACCTATGAAAAAGACTAATGACTGAAACAGGCTTTTGGGGGGACATCTAAATACAAGCCATAACACTCTTTGCTTCAAATATTGAAATAAAATTATTAAGAATGAGAGTAGTGAATTGGAAAAATACTTCCCCTGTCTTACTAATTTATCTGAGTTTTAAAATAAATGTAGAAGGCATCATTAATTATACAAGGCACCCTGTGTAGTGAATTAACTAGTGGACAACTTGTTATACCAAGCTGAACTGAATCAGTATGGTGCTGGGTGTAAAGGGCTCACCCGAGGATTGTTACCAACAGCCTAAAAATAGAACTGGAGAAAAGATGGTGTTGATTCTCATGGAGAAGCTTGTCATGCTGGTTTTCCTCATATGAAGTCGACAGTTCTCATCATTGGAGGAACACAGGTCCTCGCTGTTAACAAGGATGGCTGTGGTTATTTTGGGGGATGCTCTGGTCCTGACATTGAGTGTCACTTCCTATCTCCAGTGTAGACCCCTCATCCTGTTGGTACAGATCTTTCACACCCCTGGCTCAGATTTTCTGGCTTCTATCATTGACCTTTAGACTTTTCCAGTGCAATCCATGAAACAGACTTGCATGAGACACTGTTGACAGCTGTAGGACTCCAGCTGATCTCATGCAGGACACTGTCATGGGCTTGTGGTCTTCAGATGGACACATGCAGGGTGTTGTCATGGGATCCAGGCCCTCAGCTGGATTACTTGGGTCTCTACTGCAGAGACAGATCCATTAAATATTTTTGCATTTGACTTTTTGGGTGAATATTATAAAGTAGTTCTATAAATTATGTTTCCTGTATTGAATATATTCCCTCTAAAACCCTGACTACAATACCATGTGATGATTATTAAAGCAGGGAAACCCTCTGTAGAGGGGTTATATACCAATAGGATAAATTCATTGCTAAAGATTTTGGAGTTGCATTAAAAGGTAAAAAAAAATTAAAGCTATATTCCCAACCATGTTCTTTGAGATGGAAACAATTAAAACCAGGGTCACAAGCCTCATAATGAAGCATAAACTGAGATCATGCCACTGAAACTGAAATTCCATCTCCTGACCACTAATGGACTTAGATTTTAAAAGTTCTTCAGACTCACTTGCAAAATGCAAATAGTGAGGTAATCTACCTTTCACAGTTGCATTGAAGGATTGATAATGTAGCATGTGCAAATCACTGAGAAGATGTAGATATGCTGTGTATACAAAAAGAATGGTAATTTTCATTGTGACTATTAGTCCCAACTTTCCCAGAACTACTCTCCCATGTTCCATAATAACCCAAATGTTCATTTGCTCCAAATATAGCTGCTCTTAAATTATGAGCTTTCTTTGTTGAGTGGCACAAATTATATCAACACTATGGATCATGCTTATCTTTTCATGGTGGTCAGAAAGGGACATGGGTACCATCACTGTGGCTTGAGCTTGCAGAACATATGGCTGGGGCAGGTCTGGCTCTGATTGATTCCTGGCTGTGGTTGATGTTTCAGTCAATCAGATTCCTGGAGGGGGCTTAGGAGTGCAAGTTTGGCATCCTTAGTGGCAGGTTTCCAAACAGCCACAGGAAGCAGTACCCAGAAACCTTTGACCAAAGTAACTTTGTCCAATGTGACCACAGCATATCTAGCCATAGGAAATCATTCCTAACATAGCTGCTTCCATTCATAGACACACTGCACCCAGCATTTGTCAGGGGGTCAATATTTAGGTCCAGTACAACAGATGCCACCTGGACAGTTAGGTGTTCCTAAAGTGTGCTTGTCAGCTTTCTATATAAGGACAGTGGCTATTAGAGCACAAAGATGAAACAGGGAGGCAGCCCTTAGAAACTGTTGCACGGGGAGACCACTGGGCACTCCCGAGGGCTGACAATCTGAGTAAGCATCTTTGTACCTTGTAGTCAGTTTCTGCCAGATACTGAAGCAGAGCTTTTGTGTCTTACCAGCAGGCACACTGGGATTCACAAATCATAAATGTAGTAATATTTGTTCTAGGGCAACAGTGAAGTCAGTTCTGAAGTCTTCTACAAAGGAGGAAACACAAGTTTTGAACCTCTGGAAGGTTGAGTCCAAGTCAGTTAACCTTTGAGTTCAGAACTTTGGTCTTTCCTTTTAAAGGCAAAAAGAACCTGGCAGACAGAAGCTAATGAAAGGCAGAAGGCATCGTTTAGGTCCAGGCAGTTGTACCAGCAGGCTGTGGGTAGCTGAAGAATGACACAAAGCACATGGAGGGCAATCATGGCAGCATTGGCAGCCTGGAGATTTTGAATTGGCTATACAGGCAAGAAAGGTGTATTTTAGAAGCTCAACAGTCTATAAACTGTTTTGAAGTTTTGAAGCCTCATATTTTCTTTCTCAGAGGATCACAATTGATCTGGAAGGGACAGAGAAATAGGATGTCCCATAGAGAAGATGATGTGAACTTGGCCAGATCTGTTGCTAGTACTTCCCTGAAAATAGTAAGAGAGTTCTCAAACCCTTGTGAGTAACATTCCAAAAATGGTGTATGTGTTGAGAACCACATATTAACAGTGTATGGGATCCTATATTGTTTTACATGGCTGATGTGTGACTGGACGCCTGTTTGTGCTTCCTGTGACATCTGACATCAATGGGGGTTTTGATGAGGCACCATGGTTGATGATCAGACCTAGAGGCATGTCTTTGGCTCATACCTCTGTGAGGACAGTTTTCAGAACCTCAGTAGTGTTATTATCTGTCACAGACAGATGGAACCATCACCTTCCTCTCAAGATACAGTCAAAATTGAAAATGCGGTGTTCAACACGAAGGAGGCTGACTGGCTTGGTGCAAAGGAATTGATCACTTCTAACTTGAAGAGGGTGCCTCTTCCCAGAATTGGTATGGGGAGTGCCTTATAGAGGACTTCATGTTAAGTGAAATATCTCCCAGGCTGCAAGTTTGTGCCTTGAAGATGGGGTGAGAGGCAAGAATTCCAGTTGCCCTGGTGATAGTAACTTTTTGACAGAGGGAACTTTTGAAGACAGAGAATTCTGTTCCATTGTCTACCAAGAATGTCACAGGTTTGCCCCCAAATTTTGTAATGACTACAGGTTCTTGTGGGCCCAATTTGGCAGAGATTGGTCTGTTTTCTCCACCCAGGACCAACAGAGAGAGGAGAGGTTCAGGTTGAGGTGGGCCTGGGTAGTCAGGTCTCTTTGTGTCTCAAAGATGGAGAGAGCATTTTTTTTGTGTGTTCATAGCCCTTGTAACTCATATCCAGAAGTTATGGTCATCTATCAGACTGAATTTTCTTATGGATTTCAGGTATTTTTCTTTTATCAGCTTTCTGGGTAAGAGTGGATGATGGGCTTTTTGTCCCCCTTTTTTGATGTCTTTGAGAATTGCTTGACTGATTTTATGCTTTTAGGCAGGGTGACATTTGGGAAAGGCCATGGCACAGGCCTTTTGTAAGGACTGACAGTCCAATTTTTTCTCAGTCAAAATGTGGAACTCAACTGCTAACAGTCATCTCAGGTGGGAGTTAGATGACACCATCTGACCAGGACAGACATGCTTCAGAGTAGGAGCTCTGTGACTTAATGCAGGCAATGACTGATTTAACTGGAAACTATTAAGTTGGCTGGAACTAGACAAGTTGAGAGCAGGGGTTGAAACTGTTAGCAACAAATGCAGCAGATGATGAGAATGCCAATGCTGAATTCTCAGGAAGAATGGACTTCTTCTTTTCTTTTTCTTTGAGATGCAAAGAGCAGTATGATTTCATTTTTAACTCCATAAAAGCTGTTTTTCCAGGAACTGTGGGTTTTGACTAATTAGTTCCCATTTGGGGCTCCTTATGTGTGTGATGTGGATATTTGAATGATGGAGCAACAGACAAAGGCTGGGTGCCCCTTAGGGAGAGACCATTTAGATGCCTGCCTTGCCATGTCCCACATTGGGACTTAAGAGTGACTTAGTAAAGGATGGTATGAGGTCTCCATTATGCCATATATTGATTGCCAGGGAATTGCAGGTGAGAGCCCAACCAGCCACCACAACCAGTGATTCTCAGTCTTGGTGTACAAACAGAGCAGTGTATGGCTTATACTGTCTGTTCCACTTACACATTCATTCAGCAGGCACTCAGAAATTAAACATTCTAACCCCCTTCCCTTGACGGTGGTCCTGACTAATGAGAGTTGATCACACTTCTCTTCTGCTCAAGCTGAGCAGGACTGACAGAGAGACTAACTGGAGTGCTCCCTAGTGGATTACCAATATCAGACAGGAAGGCAGGCATACAGATAAGAAGGCAGACAGACAAACAGACTGACTGCATCCTCCTCCCTTGTGTGTCTGATCTGAGTCACTCACTGGGAAGCCAAGAATCTTCCTGCAGACCTCTGAAGGCACATGAGAAATCTCAAGGGCATGCCTTGCCTTTGGGACCTGGAGAGGTCATTGTTCCATCCTCAAGCATCATGGCATGTAACAAAAGATGTCTTCCTGGATGACACACCAAATGCAAAAACACCCAGGATATGGACACAGATTTATTTTATGTGAACAGTAACTGATTGGAATCATTCCCAAAATATCAGGCCCCAAAACTCAGGGAGTAACCTTTCTATGGGATTGCAAAGAAGAAGTACAGAGGCAGCGTACTTGACTGTCTTTGACTTCACCCCTGTGGCATTTCCAGGGGCTCCATTTTTCATAACTTCTCTCTTAAACTCATTCTGTTTGGTTCTCCTCCCTTTCTTGGATGATCCACATTCCTGGCTTTTTCAAATTTCTGGGTTTTCCATTGTACCCTTGGTTTCACCCTTACATCTTTTCATATTGCCCTCTGTAGTCAGGACAGAAGCAGTGTATTTTCCTTACACTTAAAACAAACACTACATGGATGCTGAGAAGATCCACTGCCAGCTGGAGCAGTAGCCAGGCTTTCCTCTCTCTTGTCTGTAGGGTTCAAGTGCCTGGATTGCTAAGCTCTCTGGACCTGCTTGTGAGGAACAGCTTCTCTACACCACAGCCATTCTGGAACCTGGTGCAGCTGCCACCATTTTGGAATCTCCTGTGGCTTCCATCACCACTCTGGAACATGGCACTCTACAGCTTTTACCTCTGAGCAAACTCTTTCAATTTTCCTGGCTTGAAGCTGCAAAAAATTGGAGGGCTGGTGCTTTCCAGGATGCACCCAGGGCATCTTTTTTATTTCTTTGTTCCTTCTCAGCAACGGAGGTCTCAGCTCTATCTTTACAATTTATGGCTTCCTGACCAAACTCACAATGATTTATGTTGCCCTGCTGGGCTTTTTGCTCATGGTTTACATCATAAATCTGGTGAAATGCCTCCAACAATAGCCACGCCACTGCTTCAACATTATACTGTCTTGCAATTTCCTTTGCCATATTAATCAGTCCATCTCCTTTAATCTCAGTCTCAGAAAAAGTCTGTGGGCAAAAGCAGAATGCAGACAAACTTTCTGCCAAGTTGTAA
>RJWM01028124.1:0-25977 GCA_004363535.1 Dasyprocta punctata | reverse complement strand
CTAAGATTAGTACTGGTACTTGTACACCCATAAAAGTTTTTCCAAATCAGAAGTTTTAATCAATGTTGTCCTTCCTTTTATATTTCCTTGCTCTCCACATCACTCCCCTCCCCAAGGGTTCAGCCAAATTAACTGCTAATTAAAACATAACATTTGAAAATGACTTGTGGGGCTTTGCTATATAATTAATAAAATGAACAAAATGGCATTTAGTTCTGAAAACTCATTCACTCATTGAACAAACATTCTTTGAACACCTGTTATCAGTTTTTTGCCAGCTACTGTATTACTGGGAACTTGAGATGGAAAACACCGCTACTGCACCTTAGAGGTGGGCCAGAGGCATGGGAGAGTACTGAAAAGGAAGTCCTGGACCCCAACAAGCACCACAAAAGATGAGGTCTTTTTGTTCCCTAGAATAAATGCTACTGGAAAATGTTAACTTCTAAGCATTAGGCTAAAGATAAGAAATTGTGATGATTCTGCAGCTGGGAAATGGGGCCAGATTACCTGAGTTTGAATCTCAGCTCTTTATTTAGAGCTCAGTTTCCTGTGTCATAAGGTGGTCTCTTCATCTCATCAGAGTAGTACATCACAAGGGCTAATACAAATGAACCTTGCATATTGTAATTGCTCAATAAGTGTTATCCATCATTATTATTATGAGGATCAGTAGTCAACAGCAAAGTAAAAATATCAAAACAAATTTCAACAAGATGATAGATGTCTTTCTCAAATCTGCCCTCCATCTACAGAAATAAGCTTTTCCTCACTGGCCACAGTTCTAATCAGAGAGCTGTCCACTCTGAAATCAGACAACCACAAGAAAGAGGTTGCTGTTATTCCGATTATCCAGAATTCCACTCTGCCTCTTCTTGAGTAAGTCCACCATATGAAGTGTAGATCTAAGAGAATTAGAGGATAGAATTTATAAGCATTATCTTAGACTAAAGATCTGTCTCCATGCATACAGCTGTGTTCTCAAGAATTATTTCTACAGAAATAAATATTTTTAGGAAACAGTGATACATATAGTTAACCCAGTGTATTAGCCCAGTGGTGTTTTAAATTAGCTCTTTTTACCCCTCTTTAACTAGATTAACTCATCCTCTTCTCAACCTTAGACTCATTTTCAGCTTGGTTCTTTGAATAATATAACCCTGAAAGTAATTGGCTTTCAAGGTATATGACTCTACTAACACCAAGAGCTTACTGCGTCCTTCATAAAATAATTCTCTTCTGTCTGCATGCGCAAAATATGCAAAGGTAACTTTTCTGCAAAACACAGTCCTCTATCAGCAATGAAGGGTATGGTAAGATGGGTCAGTGTGGATGAAGTAGATACTTGGCTATAATCCTGGCCATGATCTTGGGCAAACCACAATTTCTGTAGCTTTAATTTCATTTGCACAATGGCATAAATAGACTATATGAACTTTACTGTTTTGTTTGATCTCCTGTCCCTAGTTAATTAAATGTAATGAATATTTTAATCAAAGACATAAGTGAGTGAAGTCCATTCAAGTATGTATTTATTGAACAGTTAATATGCAACTATACCTAGTACAATGCTGGTACACTGCTGTGATGGACAAGGATGGGTCCCTACCATCATGGAGTATATATTTCAATGGTGAGTCAGACAGTAAGCAAAAATGTAGTGAAATAGTTTTAGACTGTTAGAAGTTCTCTGAAAGAAATAGCTAAGTGATAAAAGGGATAGCATGCCCAAAAAGCATGATTTTTGTGATTTTGTCTCCCTCTACCATATATATATATATATATATATTCTCTAGTTAATACAGTTCATTGTGATGAGAATGTTAAAAAGGAAAAAAGCCTGGTACAAAGTAAAAGATGGAGAGGTTCCCTAGAGAGGGTACAGCTCATTGCAAAAATCCTAAGGAAGAAAAAATTTGAGATTTTTAACCTAACTCCCGGACCTAAATGTACACACACTAACATCCAGTGGGAGATTTATGGCTCTTTGTGGAAGCTGCAGAGATATGATTTTACAGCATGTAGAACATGTAGGTTACATCCTATATCTCAAAACATGTCAGCTCCCAAAGGAGCTCTTGAAATGAAATATATGAGCTCTATACTGTGAGCAAGCCAATCTGAGCAAGCTGTTTTTCTGGGATCTAAGGTGAGAACTATGAGATATGGAGTATGAGATATTCCTGTGTGGGTAAGCCCCTGTAAACTTGCCCACTCTGCAGGTATAAGTTTTACCATGCTTTATGTTAATATAGACCTATTCACAGCTTCTATAAGCACCATTCTCTTCTAGACGCTCAATTTGGTTCTGTGGGCAGCTTTGTCCTTTCCTGCTTTTGTTTTTCTTTGTGTTTCTCAGATTAACTTTGGGGAAGGTCAGGTCTAACATTTCACATGTTTGTGTGCATGTGTGTTGGTTTTTTTCTTTTTATTTTATGAAAAAAATATTGTCATGACAAAATAAGAGAATAACAATAGTTATTAGACTTTTTATCATTATCTTCAAAGTAATTATGCAATGCATGTCATAAGCCGAAAATATTCTTACAAAAAAGAAACAAACAGATAATAGCACAAACTTTCTTCTCAACAGATTAAGATAAACTTTTAGTGTAAATGAAATAAATTAGCATACCTATTGAAATATTTTTCAAACAATAGAATATGTAATTTGGGAAAGTATTTAAGCTTCTCCCTACTTCCAATGTTTGATCCTTTCATGCGTCAAGGGAAACTCCCCAGCAACATGAATTGGAAAATATCACCCAGACAGCATCTGGACAGGAGAAAGGAAGCTACCTCTATGTCACACAAATGTGAGATGAGAATAAATCTATGACACTGCCTGGGTTACATATTTCTCCAGGAAATAAATAAATGAAAAAAACCTGTGTAAAATGAACATATGCACACAAGAAAATGACTGAGCTGCTAGGTTATTAAGAGGGCTTTGGGAGAAATGAAACAGAAGGGCAAACTCAGCAAAGCTGAGTTATTTTTTAAGGGATCTGGAGGAGGAGTGAATAAAGGCAAAGGAAGGGTTACATGCCTGTATGAATGTACCAAAATGAAATTCATTTTCTGCATAAACAGTATACACTAATAAAAATTGAAAATCTGCCAAAATATGTTTATTTTTATGATGATGTTTCTCATGCTAACATTCCTGACAGTTTCAATGCAAGTTATACATCAGCAAAAAATCTTTGTGTTACAGTTTCTTGGTTTGACCAAATATGGCCTTCCAGTTGATCTAACTGAATCTCATGAAGCAAGAGATTAGTTCTGCCCTGAAACATAATCTACATTTAATATGCTCTCCAATCCCATGAAATAGGTTGAATTTCAAAAAATCAGCAATTTCTCATACATCATTGATATAGATACGATATATGCTTTGATTGTAAATGCAGTCAAACCTTTTTATTAATAATCTCATGTTTTTGAAGTTTTTTATAATGTACCAAAATAAAAGTTCAACATATGAATGAACTACTGATGGATCTGTTTCATGACAAAGTTTTTTAAAACACCTAGTATGATGTTATGGCTCGTGTTTAGATGCCCCTCGTGTGGTACTAGGTAGGGCTTTTTGAGAGGTGTATGGGTCTAGAGTGTGTGATACTGAGTTTAAGGCTGTGTGATCCCTAAATTAGTCCACTGATTGACTTGGTGTAGTTCTGGGTGTGGATAATGGGAAGGCTCACCCTGGTTAGAGTGCTATCTGCCTTAAAGGCAGGTAACCTGGCTAGAATACGAGGGACAGAAAGAGGGCTGCTGCCACTGCTTGCTGCTTGCTGTTTTTACTGCTTCCTGCCTTCTGCCTTCCACACCAGGAACTGTTTTTTCTGTTCTGTGATGCCCATCTGCTGTGCTATCCTGCCTTGGAGGCAGCCAATTATGAACTAAAACCTCTACAAACTGTGAGCCAAAATAAACCTTTCCCCCTTTAACTTTAGGTGTTGTGTATTTTATCTCAGCCACAAGAAAAGTAGCCAAGACATATGGTGCCTGGCATTTAGTGGGCAACTCAGTACATGTTTCTAGAATGAAAACTATAAATAGTTTTAAGAGGAGTCCTTGTAATCTAATCCCCATATTAACCTTGAGTGTGATCTAGAATCCATGTTTCATTTATGAGGTGGACAAAGTGTCAAATGATGCTTGAAATTAGGAAATATTACAACACTTTTAGTGTCTTTGGACAACACTTTGTCCAAAATTAAAGGATTAGATCATTTAGTGGGAAAATAGAAGGGGATTCCATAGACTTGACATAATGATCCAACCCATCCCCAAGCCAGATGTTTACCTAAATAATGCCTACTGATCCTCCAAACCTAGGGTCATACCTAGGGAAACCAAGGAACCTCCCTGATCCTAAGTCTGCATCAGATCTGTGATAAGCTCATAACACCATATGGCCCTCATAATGCTAGCTTTTCCGAGTATTCTACTAAGAGCATCACAAAGGTAAAGTCCCTTTATGTGTTCACACAATTGTAATTTTGTATATATTTAGTTCATTTCTTTATATGCTAAATTATAGGGTCTTGGAGGATGGGAACATCAGAAATATGGCTTCTCATTCCAGTACGGTGTCTGGACAAAACTGAGTGCTCAAACAATAAATCTCATTTACAAATTAAAATTAAATTCAAATGAACAAAAAGAAAATGTTGAGTTTAGAATAGTTGTCTCCTCTTCCTGGGAGCTCCATGCAATAAGCCATCATAACCCAGGAGGACTAAAGGGAAGTAAGGTTGATTTGTTCAGCGACATTAGTCTCAGGGATAAAGTAAGACTTCAACTTTATTAGACAAATACTTTTTTTTAAATGAATTCACAGTACTAATATTGCCCTGAACTATGATCTTTATCATTTCTCTCTCAAAGTCCATCAATAAGCAAGAAATGCCTCTAAGTAACCTTAAAGGTCCCAGTATTTACAGCCAAAAAAAAATCAGTATTTACCATTTCTGGAATCACAACTTTCCACCTAAAATTTAGAAGCAAATGCCAATCTTAAATTACAAAGTGATTTCTTTTTAAATAGTAATTGCCTAGTGCTTTTTGCAAGGGTATTGAGAGTATTAGACTTTGTTTCTTATTTTTTGTTCTGTCTTTTAGTATTCATACCCATTACTCTTACAGTTATCACTCTTGAATGTACTGTTAAGGGACCAAAACACTAAAAACTCACTGGTATTTTATCCTTACATTGACTCCTCCTAGAGTACTTTTGGCCTGTATAATTAAGCTGTCCCCTCCCTAGAGTCTAGGAGGTGTGGTGGATGATTCATTTGTGTTTGAGATAGGGAAAGGCTGTCTTCGGAAGATGCCAGACAAAAGTCACAACAACTCGTCCAATCAGCCTGAAGGAATGTAGGTAACATGAAGGGTTCAGGGCCAAGGGGACGGAGAGGCAAAGCAGATGAGACAGAGAGGCTGTCAGGTAAGGAGTAGGATGTCCATGTAATTTATGATTCATATCATTTTAAGAATGAAAGGCACTACAAATAATAAAATACGTAACCCTGGGCTGTCCCTGACAAAGCAGGAATCCATCCTATCATTACAATGGGAAAGAAACCAAATGCGCTTCTGGAGGCACTGCTGTAGAACAGACTTTCTCTCACTACCCTTCTGTACACAGTTGACCATTGTTGACCATCTCCCCTTCAATGGACAGGTAAATTCCTTCTCTTGTTTAGACAAGGAAATACTTTCAATAATATGGAGTCAAGTCTTACCTGTGCATTGTCAGTGACCTTAAGATGATGCATGTAGATCCCTGATAGAACCAACTATGTATTAATTTTATAATAGAGCTATTAGAAGAGAATAGATTTATGTCCTTCACTCTTGAGAGGTCTTGTCTTTGTTTTTGTTCTGGTTTTTGGTTTTTTCATAGTCCTTGGGATCAAATCACGAGGGCCTGGTGGATGCTAGGCAAGTGCTGGCCCTACGAGCTCCATGCAGCCCGTCTGAGTTTCTGAAGGAGATCTGCCGGTCTCTAATAATTGCATGAGTTTGAAGGAATTCCAAAAACAGGAAATGTTATTTCTCAAAATTTTCATGCTTGACATCTCAGTTTTAGCACTAGGAAGATAAAACACATGAGATGCTCACCTATCGGTCCAACCTAAAGTACATAAGTCTCAAAGTGAACAGTCTTACCCAAAGTGTGATAGAATCTGTCAGAGGATATGGCATAGCTGTGTCAGTTGTGATAATGTAAATCATGGCCCAGTTTTTTTCCTACCTGTCACAACTGTTAGACTAGAACATAAAAGAGAAATGATGTACATCATCTTCTTATAAGAAGAGACCTGTCCAAACTACATTTATGCGATCTATTATCCTACTATCTCAATCATTTCTTTCACAGATGATATCTTACTTAAAGGAATAAATTTCAGTTATCTGGAACAAGTCACAAAATGCCAGATCTGAAAGGAATCTTCTCATCTTCTCTTTTTAAGCTTCCGGATTGTGAGTCAAAATTTAAAACGACTTTCCCAACTCTGAAGTTATAAAGACATTTTTTCCCTTTCTTCTCAAACTTTTATGGCTTCATTTAAAGAAAACACTTAAACTTCAGTCCATTTGGAATTTATTCTGAGATAAAAGGTGGATCCAACTCTTTTACCAGATAGCTCATCTCTGGTCCAAAAGATGTTACATTTCTTATACAAGATCTCTAAGTGATGGTTCTATTTTTTTAAACTTTCTTCCACAGTTCTATCTGTTCATGGACTTGTACCACATTAACTTAATTTTTAAAGGTTTGTAATTTTTTAACAGCTCTCTTTTTTCTCAGAATTTCCTGACATATTCTTGCTGATTTGTTTTTTCACATGAAATTTAGAATCATTTAGTCTAGTTTCTTAAAACCTTACCGATATTTTATTAGGATAATGTTAACTTCATAAGTTCGCTTAGGGACAATTGACAACTTTCCTTTGGCCACATATTCTGACCCTAAAATGTGACCTGTCTTTTCATTTTTTCAGATCTTACTTTGTGTTCTTCAGAGACGTCTTAAAATTGTATCAGTTTCCACAGTTCCCATTACATCTTGGAGATACTATCCTCAACAAGGTCTTCTTCCCACTGCATCCTCTAACTTCTATTTTTACACAAGGACTATTGACTTCTATTATTCAATGTTGTATCTTGCTAAATTCGGTCATTGTATGCATTTTCTGCTAATTTCCTTCGGTTTTCCAGGTAAACACTTTTATTTAAGGTAATAATAGATTTATGTCCTCTTTTCCACTTTTTATATTTTGATTTCTTTTTCCTGTCTAGTTTGTGAAATGACAGTGCTAATGAAAGTGGCTAACTTTGTCTCAACTGTAACATCTCAAGAATACTGCTTTGTTTCCACAGTATTTTTGTTTCCAGTTTGAGGATGACATTAAGATATAAGTGGATGGATGGATGAATGTGTGGATGGATGGATGGATGGATGGATGGAGATATTTTTATTATTTCAAGGAATATCTATCAATTCTTTGTAATTTTTTATGAAAATAGTAGCTGAATTTAGACAAATACTGGACCAATGTATGACTCTATACTTTTCCCTGAGTCTGTAAATATGCCATATTAATTGATAGCCTAGTTCCAATCCACTTTGTGCTTCTGGGGTAACCCTCACTGAGTTCTGAAATGTATTATCCTACTGTGTGGCTAGATTCTGGTTGTTACTATTCTATAAAAAAATTTTATATTGATATTTGTGAATTCTATAAGGTCATACTTTTTTGTGCAGTTCTTTTCAGATTTTTGTCAATGTTGGGTCAATATCATGTAAGAAATTTGGAAAATTTCCTTATTCCTCTGCATCTCAGAGAATAGTACATTACATGGGAACTAGATCTCTTTAATGACAGATTAAAATTTCCAAAAGACCTGAGTGGATATTTACCCTGTCAAACATTATGCTAGGTCACTGGAGACACAGAAATAAATAAGAAATGGTCTCTGCCTTCAAGGAATTCATGGTCCAATGAACAACATGCTACATAATAAGGCTATAGGTTTCTACAGTAAAACTCTTAGGAAAGGCTACAAGAATGCAAAGAATGATTTCATAAAGAAAATAATGAACTCTGTTCAACTAATACTGGTATTTCTTATGAGAAATAAGCTGAAAACCAAAGAGTATGATTACAGAAGCCCTGTTCTCTAAGCCTGCTTCTAGTTACTGAAGTTTCTTTAATAGGAGACAAAAGATTTCTCTTTTTTTACATTAGAAACATTCTAAGACTTGAAATTTAGCTGCCCTAGGAGATGTGAAACTCCCACTTAAGTTTATACCCTAAAGTAATGATTTGTAGACATCTGTTCCTAAAGATACTTTTCATACAGAAAAAGAAAGAATACAGATTGTAAGTTGCCCAGGTTTATGAAAATGAAGCCAATGAGGAAGTCTCAAGAAAGAAATAAAGGACCATAAAGGGTAAATTTTGTCAAGTTTATTTATTTGTCTAGATCTACCAGGATGCAATGAGTCAGTGAGTACGTTAGCTTACTCTTACAAGACTCTCCCTCTTTTCTCTCTCTCTTTCTCTCTCTCTCCCTCTTTCCTCTCCTTATAAATTTTTATTGAACAATTACATATATACATACATTCAAGTACAAAAACACAAATAAGTGGGTAATTTAATTAATTTTCGTAAGTGAAACACATTCATCTAACCATCATCCACCTAAAGCACCAAAGGGAACTCTCCTGGCTTCTTTCATCATGAATGAGCTTGCCTATTTCTGAACTTTATGTAAATGCAGTCACCCAACTGCATGCTTTTTTGTATCTACTTTCTTTTGTTTGATATGTTTGCATTATCATCATGTTGGTACGTGTCATTCAACTCTCATTGCTATATTACTTTATATTGTATGAATATACCACTATTTATTCATTCTAATACTGAAGAGCATTTAGGTGGTTTCCAAACATAGCTCTAATGGAGTTACTATGAATTCTTCTGCCACTATAAGTGTTCTTCTCCATGATTTTTCACTGTCCTTCCTGTAGGGTATATACCTAAGAGTGGAATTGCTAATGAAATTATATATGTTCAGGGACCCTATAGGTATTACTAAACCATTTCTAAAGCAGATGTTCTCATTTACTTCCCTCTAGAAATATGTGAGAGCTGTTTGCTCTGTCCTCATCCATGCTTGCTAACGCTCATCCTTATCATTTTAGCTATTCTGTACAAGCCACAAATGAACATTAGTTGGAGTTTTTAGTAAATTTTTGGCTCATTTTGATTAAAGGACTCATTTTCACAAAATTAAAATTCAGAGGAATAGGAAATTCTTAAATTGCCAAAGATCTCATCCATTCAGAGCATAAAATCACCCCAGTAAGGACAATTTTCATTTAGATTGATACAAAATCCTAACATTAAGAGGAGTCAATATTCTAGATTTTTAAATTTTTCCTATTCTAATTTTGCTGCTTTATTTGGCACACTATAGTGCTACTAGATAATACTTTCAAGTGTGTGAAATAATAATGGTTCCACACAAATACTGCAGGATAATGAACTAATGAGAATTATAGAGAAAACAGTTAGTTAAGCTTTAATAATTACTAGAAAATTTAAAGTCTGTCAGAAGGTCAATAATTGGTAAAAAGGAACCAAAACAGGCAAAGGAAACTTTTTATTGAGGTTGAATATTCTTTGGTCATGAAGAAGAAATTCCAACAATGTGCTTTTTAAACTATAGGATGTATTCTCCAATAGATCACGACTTCTTTAACAAAAACTCAGAAAGTGACAGCTGTACTCATTGAAGCATATACTGAGCACATCGTGCTTTAAAATTAAGGAAGAAAAGCAATGGAAATGGAAGAGGCAGGGACAGGGAAGTTGAAATATTCCCTAGTGGTTTCTCGGAACCTACTTACTTTCATGAGATGAATAGTTTGGGGTTATTTTAAATTTTTAGTCCAAATTCCACCTAGTTGTGGGTTCTAAAGGGGAAGAAGACTGTTTTATCCCTTCCTATTAATAAATACCTAAAGATAAATTTTAAATATAATATCATAAAACGTGCTATCTTCTTTAGTAGACTTTGTCAGTGTCACAACTGGTTTTTCATCCTTTTATCCAACAAAATATGCACTCAGGTAAAGCAAGGACCTTTGACTATTGTTCACTGTTCTTTTTTTATTGTTTAACATAGCACCTGAACCACTCAATAAATTTTTATTGCATAAATGAATAAATGAACAAATGAATCTGGACTGACTCTAGGTTAACATTTTCGTTTGCCTTCGATTGACCAATTCTCAGGTCATTTTTGTGTAAACAACAGGCAAAGGGTTGTGATCTGGTCCCATTATACCAAATTTTTTATCCAAGAGGAAAATGTAGCATGAAATATTCCAGAGAGTGAGAGAAAATGAGAAGGCCAAGAATATTCTCGAGGAGGGTCAGAGGAGTGCATGAAGAATTCCCTAAAACCAAACCCCAAAATCGAAACCTTAATATAAAGTTTGTAAGAACTGAGTGAGAGTATGGAGAAACAATGATATAATATGAACAAATTTAAATACAGCTATTACAAATTAACTGTGAAAAATGAAGAAAGAGAGAAAACAGCACAAATTAAAGATTTTGTGATGACACCATTCAAAATTACACCACTGTAAGTAGGACAAATTCTAAAGTATTTTATAAAGTGGACAAAACTTGAAATCAGCCATGCTTGAAATCAAGAAAAGAAGCTGGGGTAAGATGGATCCTACTAAAATGAAAATAAATTTCCTTAAACAGGAAAGATTAACAGATTTCTTCAAAATGCAATGAATAGTAATGCCTGTCACTGTGAGAAATTAGTGACAATAAGCTTCTTGAATTGAACTAGATCCCTGAACCCCGGTCCTTTGCAAACTGCACAGCTGCCAATGCACCAGCCAGGTTTTATTTTAACAACATTTACAATTTCCCTTTCAGTTGAAGCAAGGCTGAGGGACCATCTGAACAGATAATGAAATAACTGTGAAAGTTCAGAGCATGCTGAACAAAACAAAATATGTTTTGCCTGCTTTACGCAAACTAAACATATTGTCAAGGTTTTGAAGCAGTTAGCCCAAAATATGCACAAAATACAGTAATTTCTCAAGTAGCCTGACAGTAAATGAATTAAATGGAAATGTATCTCTGAAACAGTTTAATCAGACCATATAGATGTGCTAAACATTTTGATATTTTTACAATATGAATTCATGAATAATGTCTTTTCCTTAAGGACTACCCTACCAAGTTTACCCTAAAACCACAATTCTTGCCCTCTTTTAGTAGAATATTTCCATTACGGATTCTAAGAGGGCTATTATGAAAAATAATAAAAAGTAAGAGAAAAATAAGTGGAATTTGTTTCTTATTTTTCTCCATTATGAAGAAACCAGGTCAATGATGGACCTCCATCACTGTTTCTTCCATACTATGACTCACCTGGGGCCTCCAGCTGTGGAATTTCTAAAGCCAACTGGTGAAAACAGTCTTTGATAGCTTTCCCAGAAAACATGCAAGTCTTTGTATTTCTGTGGGGGGGCTTTTCTACCCCCATGCATGGTTGCAATGAAAAGATAGATGGACTCTGGAAATATACAAAGTTAGAGAACTCTGAAATCCAACTTTCGTGCATCCTGATAGGTTAGGGCCTGGAAATAGACACAGCCTATAGAAAAATAATCTTCCAAGGTAAAAGAAAAATATTGTCCTTGGAGAAAACTTTAAAGGGCTTTGAATGAATCAAAGAGTTTCTGCTTATGACACCTTTTCAATGGTTTTTTTTTTTTATTTCTGAAGGAGGAAATTGTGATTCATAAGGCAAAACCTTAAGGCTGTGGCAAGCTCTGCTTTAAAAAGACTTACCCTCTCATTGCCCCACACTCTTCCTCCCAAGCAGTTTTATTCAGAACCTTGCTGGTCCATTCTACCTGCCATCTAAAGGGGATTCCTTAGTGACTGCTATAAATTTAGGCAACCAGAATACCTCGCAATTCCTCATCAAAAGCATTTCATTTTCTCAAAATGGTATCAGTTTTTAGGCACATTCTTGATTATTTCTAAATTTGAATTTACTTTATAAAGTAAAATAAGTAAATAATTGATAATAAACTGGGTACCAGTAAAATGTTTTCTAAGCTGGGGCACAATGGCAATCATCTGTTATCCCAGCTACTTGGGTGACTGAGGCAAAAGGATCACAAGTTCAAAGCTAGCCTGGGCAACTTAATGAGACCTTGTCTCAAAATTTAAAAACAATAATAATAATAAATATTAAAAGGGAGTGATGATGTAGCTTCATGGTAGAGGGTTTGCTGCGTGAGGTCCTGGGTTTAATACTAAGTACTACCAAAAACAATTTTTTTGTCTGCCATTAAATGGAAAATATGAGTTGGGGTGGAAGAATTAGCTAACAATATTGTTATTGTACAATTAAAGAATGTGTAGTAGGAAGGATTTGACAGCTATATACAGGTTTACCCAATAGTGTCAAACACCCATAGTTGGATCCCTTTGGATTTTATTCTTAAAATGTCTACTCATTTCTAACTTGAAGTAGAAAAGAAAGTAACCATTCAATTTGTAGAAGAGAAAAATTTGTTATCCTCCAACAACAAAATTCTTTTGAAAAAATATTATAGTCTACCATTCTATTATGTAACGAAAATATTATAGAACCTATTTGGTAAATGCCAAGTTTTTTTTCTGGTATTCAATCAACTTTCTAAACTCATATTTAACATTCCTACTAAGACACATCCAAATTTAATACTATTTGTACCTGAGGAGAAATTTTGACTTGGAGAAATTACACAATGCACATCAAATAAAACCAGTGTAATCCACATGAACCTGTTTTATGACCTTGAGAATTTCATTTTCATTTCCTAAGCCTCCACTGCAAAATGCACAGTCATACCTACTTCACACAACACTATTTTAAGGACCATGTAATATGAACTAGCACAGTGTCATACCAGTGGGGTGGGAAAATCTTGTAGGTAAAAATGAGGCAAGGCTTAAAATTAGTTGATGCTGAATTAATATATGTTATGATAGTATTTTAGAAACTATCTAGCTTTACTTTATTAATCATATATTAATGTTCACACTCTACATTTCCTTTCAGTGGCCTAAAATAAAATCCTTCTGCTTCCCTCCTGATCCCCTCCTTGGAGCACTTACAGGGTACACAATACAATACATTCAGTGATTTCTCTCTCATTCTTCATATTTGATTAATCACCAGGTCTTTTCAATACTTTCATCCATAGCTCCTTGCCTTTCTACTCCATCTCTAGTTTAGAGAGATCTACCTACCTCACCCTGTGGACCATTCTTCTTTGTTCTCAGATTCATCATTTGTAGCATAGTGAGAGAATAACATCCAGAGCTGAGAAAAAAATTCATCCCTCTGACAATCAGGCTGTGAAGAAAGGCAAGTAAGTTCAGAGACAAAGCCAACACAATACATGAACAATCTGCCAAGGTCATGCCGTGACCACAAAATGCCTGAACGTTCTGTGTGAAATAATTACTGTCTTCTTATCCATGACTTCCTCAACCTTACCTTGTTCCTCTGCTTCCTGAAACCAAAAAAAAAAAAAAAAAAGATTGTGAGATTTCCAAGTGCTAAATTGCCCTCACTTTAGGGCAGCAGCTTGCCCCTAAACTAATCCCCATTTCTCCTAAACCCACTCAGCAGCAATTCCAATCTAGAGATGACCACCACTGCCTTACTGCCTCGGAATTACGTATTAAGCCAAACTCAAGCCCTAAAAATGCCCTCTTGTCAAGATACTCTGGGTTTTCTGTTATAGCTAATTGAGTCATTTTATCTTTGTGGGTCTGCAGATGTGGTCCTAATTGTTTCTACTGGATGGGGTAATAATACCAATAGGACTACTATAATTATTATAGAAATAATAATATAACACCCTTAAAAATGCTGAGAGAATGCAGTGATCTCGTGTATGCAGTCCCTCAGCATGTACAAGAGATTGTTTCCAGGACCTCTGCAAATACCGAAATCACAGCTGTTCAAATCCCTCATATAAAATAGACTACATATGTCCTACATATATCTTCCCATACCACTTAAAGCATCTCTAGATTGCTTATAGCACCTAATCCAATGCAATGCTATGTAAATATGTGATATTGGTTAGGCAATAATGACAAAAAGAAAAGGTTTATATGTGTTCAGTATAGATGCAATAACTGTAGACCTAAGTACATAGGACATGAAAAAGACGAAGTACATAATACTCACCAACAAGAGCTGGAGAAAGGTGAGGAACTGTCAGGTGGAGGGAGGTTACAGCATGGTGTAGATTTCTTCATTCAGGTGGATTCAGTATAGTGCTTAGCACAGAACAGTCAAGTTATGCTTTGGGGAAATTTCTGGAATTTTTTCAAATATTTTCAGTCTTCATTTGAATCTATAGATGCAAGAACCTGTGAATACATACAGTCAAGTATAAAGCATTAGAGTGATAAGGTCACACTTGGTAAGTGTTTCATAAATACTACCTGCTTTTTTATTATTGTTATCACTGTCATTATCATTGTTCACACCCTCATTATTGATGACTACTGTCAGTCTCATCCCTTGCCAAACCACTATCTTGGGGTTTTATGATATTCATATCTATTTATTCCCATATTCAAATTTTTCATTGGTGTTTTCTTGTTGCTATCAAAATCCAAACTATGTCTAAGATCAAATGCCCACTATACTGATTACAATTATTTAAACCTGCTGCCAACATCAGGTTACATGGGGAACAAATGAAAACTTTACCTCTAAAATCAGGAACAAGACAGAGATATCACCTATCACCACTCCTGTTCAACATAGTGCTTGAAACATGAGCTGGTCGTGTTGGCACACACCTGTAATCCCAGCACTCAGGAGAGAGGCAAAAGGATCACTGCAAATTTGAGGCCAGCCTGGCTACATAATAAGACTCTAAGAGAGAGCAAGAGAGAGCGAGAGAGAAAGAAAGAAAGAAAGAAAGAAAGAAAGAAAGAAAGAAAGAAAGAAAGAAAGAAAGATTAGACAGTAATTAGGCAAGGAAAAGAACATGTATAGGAAATAAGAAGTTAAATTATCATTATTTGTAGGTGACTTGGTCTTCTACATAGAAGACCAAAAAAAATCAACCAAAAGACTCTTAGAATTAATGACCAAATTCAATAATGTAGTGGGAGACAAAATCAACAGACAAAAACCAATATAGCATTTCTGGACATTAATAATGAACTTATTGGGAAAGAAATTAGGAAAAATTACCATCTGCAGTGGCACCCAAAAAATTAAATAATTAGGAATTAACCTAACTAAAGAAGTGAAAGATGGCCACAATGAAAACTAAAGTATTCTGAAAAAGAAAATCAAAGAGAACAAAAGAAAATGGAAAGGTATCCCCTGTTCCTGGATAAGCAAAATCGATATAGTCAAAATGGTCATACTTCCAAAATTGATATGCAAATTTAATGCAATCCAAAACAAAATTCCAACAGCATTCTTCACATAACTGGGGAAAATAATCTTATAATTTATATGAAACCAAGAAAGACTCAGAATAGCAAAAGCAATTCTGGGTTATAAGAGGAAAACAGGAAGCATCACAATCCCAGGCTGGAAGTCATATTACATAGCTACTGTGATAAAAACAGCATCACACTGGCAAAAAACAGACCCAAGGATCAATGTACCAGAATAGAGGGTGCACAAATAACTCCAAACACATTTTATCTTTGTCAGAGGGACCAAAAACATACACTAGAGGGAAAATACTTCTTTAATAAATGGTGTTGGGAAAACTGCTGTCCACATCAGAAGATAGAATCTAGACTCATGTCTCTCACCATGTCCTAAATCAAAACAAATATGGATCAAAGAACTAAATGTTAAAATAGAAACATTTAACCTGCTATAAGTCAAAAGTAGGTAAAACTCTTAAAAGTTACAGGCATAGGCATGGACTTCCTGAACAGAACCCTGGTTGTACAAGAATTAGTTCCAAAAATCAACAAATGGGATCGTGTCAAATTTAAAAATCTTATACAAAAGAAACAACCAATAGGATGGAAGACAACCTACAGAGTGAGAAAAAAATTTTATCAGCCACTTTTCAAAGTACTCATCTAGCATATGTAAAGATCTCGAAAAGTTAGACCCCTCCAAAATAAAGGACCCAATCAAAACATAAACAATTGAATAAACATGTCACAGAAGAAGAAGCACAAACAGCTAGGGAACACATGAAGAAATACTCAGCACTGCTGGACATTAGAGAAATGCAAATTAAAATGACACTGAAATTCTGTCTTACTCTAGAAAGAATGGCCATCACCAAGCAATCAAATAATAACAAATGCCAGAGCTTGCAGAGGAGAGGGGAAACGCTGCTACACTGTTGATGGGAATGTGAACTAGTGCAACCACTATGTAAATCAGTGTGAATATTCCTCAAAACACTGAAACTGGAAATTCCATTTGACTCAGCTATTTCCCTTCTATGTATCTTCCCAAAGGAGTTAAAGACATCATATTGTAGCAATGCATGCATACTCATGTTTATAGCAGCACAATTCATAATAAATAAATTTTAGAAGTGGTCTTTATGTCCATCAACAGATGAATGGATAAAGAAAACGTTGTATTTACACACAATGGAGTACTACTCTACCATAACAAAAGATAAATTGAGCATTTGTAGGAAAATGGATGAACCTTGAGAACATAATGTTAAGTGAAATAAATCAGACTTGAGTTTAAATATCACATGATTTCTCTTATATGAGAAACCCAATGTATAAATAAAGAGCAAAATAAAAGATAAGTAATGGAAAGTGGGAAGAGAGATCTTTCTCAAAGGGAAATAGAGAAGGAGGAAGAAGAAGAGAGATGGAATAAGAAAGATGGAGAAAAGCAATAGAGGATGGAAAAAGGAATTAAAACGTGTTATGTAGATGTGCCAACTCCTCACAAGAAAGGTAAATATTATGTACTACAAACATGTACAAAACAAGGAAGTGGATCAAGAGATAGGTAGAAGGGAAGGAAGGGAAAGGAAAGGGGATGATAAAAGGAATTAAGATACATTTTGTACGTGTACCAACTCCCTACAAGGAATACATACATTGTGAACCACAATCACATACTAATAAATAGAAAAATAAAAAGAAATGAAAAAAATACGTTTGTCTTTATACTCTGCTATGAGATCCCTCCACTTCAACTGGCCAGTTTATTCCTGGCTTGCAAAGCTGTTATGTACACCGTCTACAGTACTTTCATTTAAACAGCCCCCTGACAATCTTTCCCACTCTTGAAATACTAATCTGTCAGCTCACTGCACAGTCTGCCTCCTGCAGAAAGTTTCTTCATCCACCAGTCATCCCTTCTGAGCCACATGAAACCTTATTGCTTATTCTCATTTCGCACTAAATTATATGCATGGGTACTGTTCTCATAAACAAATTTTTTTGTTTTATAAATTAATTTATTTTTATTGCTACATTTTATGTATACATAATGATGACATTTATCTTAGAGATTTTGTACCTGTACATGAATATCTTGCTTCTTTTTTTCCCATTCCTCTCCTCTCCCCTCTCAACCCCTCCTTGCCTTTTTATTTACAAAAACTTTACTTCCATTTTTTTCTCCTAGTTTTTTTCTTGTCCTCTCTGTCCTTTCCCTCTTTCCCCTCTTTTGTTACCCTTGTCATTTGAACATTTTCCTCCATTTCCCAATATCATTATACATTTTGATCCTTATTTATGCTTAAGAAACAGTGCAGTATTTAAATATGTGTGTCTGATTTATTTCATTCAAAATAATGGTCTTGAAGTGCTTCTGTTTAGCTAGAAATATCCTTCTTTATGCAAAGTAGTACTCCATTATATTTTAAAAAATCCACATCTTCTTTATTCATTCATTGGCTGGTGGACATCTACTAAATTCATTTGTTCAAAAGTTTGGTTCATGATGGTGATTTAGCTCAGTGGCGTAAGCACCTGCCTAGCAGATGTGAGGTTGTGAATTTGACCCCTGGTACCAAAAAAAAAAAAAAAAAAAAAAGCTTGGTTCAGTTTTCATATCTCATTGTTTATTTTTTGTCTAAGTGATCTGTCTGTTTGTTACAGTGGGATATTGAGGTCCCCCATTACAAGCATATTGGTGCTTATTTGATTTTTCATGCCTGTTAATATTTGTTTTATATAGTTGGTATTTGGTGCATATATATTATTGTTATCTCTTCCTCTTGGTTTGTTCCCTTTACAAGGATGTAGTGACCTTCTTTGTCTCTCTTAAACAGTCTTGCCTTGAAATCCACTTTGTCAGCAAATAAAATAGCTATCCCTGCTTTTTTCTGGGTTCCTGTGGCATAGAGTATTGTTTCTGTCCTTTGGCTTTGACTTTCAGTGCATGAATTTCTTTTTGCATTAAGTGTGTTTCTTGTATGTAGCATATTGTTGGATCTTGCTTCTTGATCCATTTTTTCAGTCTGTTACTTTTGATTGGTGAATTGAAATCATTAATGTTGATAGCTATACGTGATATGTATTGACTTATTTTTGTCCTGTTATTTTCCTGTTGTTGGTTCTTTTTTTTCCCTCCTCATTTAATTACTTATCTTGCTTGGTGAATTCATTCCATTGGGGTACATGGAGTAGTAGTCCTTTTTATCTCTTTCCAGAATGTCCTTCAGAACTTTTTGGTGTGCTGGTTTGGTGGTCACAAATTCTTCAGTTGTTCTTTGTTAAAGAAGTATCTTGTTTCCCCAGCAGATTCTAAAGATAGCTTTGCCAAGTAAATCAATCTACATTGTAGTTTATTTTCTTTTAGGACTTGAAATACTTCACCCCATGTTATCCTTGAGGGTTTGTATTGAGACGTCTGTTGCATTCTGATGGACTTTCCTTTAGAGATAGTTTGTTTTCTCTAACATCTTTTAATATTCTGTTCTTATGTTGAATTTCTGGAATCTTGACTATAATATGCCTGGCTGTAGACTTTTTTTATCATGGCTAGTTGGAGTTCTATATACCTCACTTATCTGTATGTCAAATTTTTTTCTATGCTTACAAAATTTTCTGCCATTACTTCTGTGAACAGGTATTTTATGTCATTTGTGCTATCTCCTGCTTTTTCATTTACCTGATCAATCTTATGTTATTTTTCTTTGCATTATCAGGTAGCTGTTGGGTTGATTTTTGGTGGCACCTTGCTATTTTTAAGAAATCTTTCCTTTCGTGATAATGAACAGTAATCTTGTCTTCTATAGCTGATATTCTATCCTCACATTGGCTCATCCTGCTGCATGTTTTTTAATGGAATTTTTAATCTCCTGGATATCTGATTGAATCTGTTTCATAGATTCCATTTCTTTCCTATGTTGGGTATTTATGCTTTCCATCATTTTTCTAATTGCCTCTATTTTTATCTGAATCTGCTTTAGAGTCACTAAACAAGTCTTTCATTATGGTCACCATCTCTGTAATTATCTGAGAAATTATTTCTGATTTGATTTTTTCTAGAGCCTCATTCAACTGCTTTGTTACTTTTACCGTTACCACTTCAGAAAGTCTAGGTGGTGACTTTCAAATTGTTCCACCTCATTGATTCCTGGATTTGTCTCTGGTAAACTGGACATCTAGGGTTACATCTTGCTTAAGTGTCTTCTTATTTTCTTTCTTTTTTTTTTTTTTTTGTAGTTTAATGCCTGCATTGATGCTTGTAAATTGTTTGTGGCAAGTAGCTTTATTACTAGTCTGTAGAACCCCTAGGAAGTGACTACTTCTCAGAGATGTCTTCCACGTGTATCTGGATTTTGGGTTTTGAGTCTGTTGCAAGATCCTACCTCTTCAATTTATTGGAGTTGACAAATTGCTGCCTAGCCCAGCCCCTGGTTCTTTGACACTGGTCTATAGTTTTGTTTATGACCCTTACTCAATCTCAGTCTTGGCATATCAGGAAGAACAACTGATTAGAACAGTTATGTCACCTGGGCAAAAGTAGTACAATAGCAATAACAATATCATCAAACAGCATAGAAAATGACAAATTGTGGTAGCTATTGATTTGCTATCTTTAACCATGTGAACTATATTTGTAATTATATAACAAACTCTAAAACAAACCAGAAAATTATATACAGTAAATATGCCCTCAATATGGCAATTTCACCCTCAGGGGAAAAAATTCTAAAGGGGAAGGGAAATATAGAGAAATATAAGAATAGGAACAGATTAGAAGCAAAGCTGGAGGACAAAGAACAATTACACAAACTTTGAGAAACTGCTGAAGAAGACAAGAGAAACAGACAAAAAAATAAAAACAAGAACAGAACAACAACAACAAAAACTAGTAATGATCTGCACGCTCATATAAAACAATAACAATCAAGGAAAAAAACAAAAGCAAAAACAAACAAGTAAAGGAAACAATGAAGAAGACAATAAGAAAAAAGCTGTCCACTTTAAGTTGTGGTGCTGCTGTCACTGGTAGACAAATAGGACAGACAGATCCCTGATCCATGTTGATTAATCCCAGCAAACCAGCTGTACATTTACAGTGGGGTAGTGCATAAATCCAGCAAGCCTGAACCTTTAGTTCCACTGCAGTTCAATCTGGTTTCTGGCTGTTAGGCTGGAACGTGATTTGTTCAGCCCACAACACTCTATGTGTCCCGTGGTGGTTTGAGCTCAGCTTTTTGACCTCCCGCCACCTTCAACTCAGTTCTACTTTGCTCTGACCTCATAAACACATTTTTATCCCCACTGTAAGCCCTTAGCTAATCCTGAGTTTCATACCTCTTTTTATCACAAATAATTTGTTAAAAATTCATGGTGTCTTCTAAATGAGTAAACTCACAAACCAACATTTTCATTTATCTAATGGTGCATTTGTTCCAGGAACTCCTTTCCAGTTAATTTGCACAATGGGTTTATCTAAACATATGTGACTTTCAGGATGACCTTTTGAAACATGTTAAAGTGAGATTTTAATATCCCAGTTCGAATCAAATGCATAAGTTGCACATAGTTCCTTTTCCTTTATCTGTCTCCAAGGTGCAAAATTACATCTGGATACACTTGCATGTGTCTGACCTATGGCTTTTATTTTCCTCTGTAATAGTTCTCCTTTTAATATTCCATTTTCTCACTTTGTGAAGCAGCATCATAGTAAGTCTTGTGGTTGTTTATATTCTAATTATGCACCCCTAAATAAACTAATACTATTTTCTTTAGCACTTGAAGTTTTCAAAACTACTCAATTTATGATCTTTACACTACTCAGTTTATGATCTTTACACTACTTTTCATCCCCTCTGCTGAATCATTTAATAAAAATCTTTCTTTTCACCTATAATGATTTTTTCAGGCAAAATCATCCAATTTCCTTAAACTCACTGGTTTTCCTTATTTGTTTTCAACATAATCACTTTCCTCTGAGACTCTCCTACTACAAAATTCAAATCAAATATCTCTTTCTCTCTCTCTACCTCTTCATTTTTAGTCTAATTTTAATTCTAATTTTTGTTCTTTTTTTATACAGGGAATTGAACTATGGGCCTTCACACTAAGCAATACATTTTTTACTTTGAGACAAAATCTCACTAAATGATTAAGATTCCCAGGCTGGGCTTGAACTTGCAGTCCTCCTCAAATGCTGAGATTATAGGCATGCATGATCAGATCTGGTCCATATTTCCATTCTTATTCATCTTTTCCATATAAGTCAAATGTATTTTTTCTGGTCTCCTTGAAAAGAACTGTAATCTACTAAGATTTTATTGTGGCACTTCTTAATGCACTCTAGTATTTTTTAAACACATGTAAATGCCCAAAACATGAATTAAGATAAGATTATATTTTCTCCCTTGATTTTTATTTCTTAAGAGAAAACACTATCTGACAAACAAAACACAGACTGATGACCTTGACCTGTTGCAGCTTGCTTTTACCCTTGATTTATATCTGATCTTTTTTGTAAACATGATCATCAGGCACCAAATATCATTGGTCTGGTCTTTGCATGCCCAAGAGTATGTTGGAAGGATCTATAAAGACTTCTGACCTATTTTTTGAATTATTAAATAATTATAGTACTTGTTAACATGTCTAATTATTAGCTTGTTATTGCTCTTACCTCTGTTTCTGTGCAAACACTGTATTAAAGAAGGCCTATATGGGAGTAGAGTAGGGAAGGGAACACTAAATTCAAGTATAAAGATCTAAATTCAAGTCCCAGCTGTAATCCTTTAGAGTTAGGTGACTTTGGATGGATGGCCCTTAGCTGCTAGAACCTGTTTCCACTATCAAGGGAGGTAATCATAACTAAATTATAGAGTTATAAGTTAGGAGTTTTACAAAAGTAAAATATAATCATTTGACTTTGTTTGAAAATTTGGAGCTAATGATCTGTTTTCTAGTACATTTATTCCATGTAAATTCTTATTTTATATTAAAATACTTGTTTAAAAAATAATTGCTTAGTTAAAACATACATATGTGTTTATATATACATGTATCTAGCCCCCATATATTGAGTGCTGACTGTGTAAAATTATAAAAACCAGTGGCTAATGAAGTAACATTCAATTTACTGTCTATGAACAGTCACAGATAAAATGAAACAGGATTATTTTGTTTCTTCAATTTTTTATGAAAAAAAGTGGGAGAGGGAAAGGAAGGAAGGAAAACACAGGGAAGGAAAAGGAAAGGAATGGGGGCAAATGGAAAGAGAAAGGAGGGTTAGAGGGAGTAAAAGGAAATCTGCAAGTCTTCCCTTCCTTAGGTTTCTCCCTAACCCACCCATCCCCAATGCTTGCAGTCAATTGCCAAGTTCAGTGGTTTATACCTCCTCAGTATGTCTTATACTCATCCTCTGGCTCCATCTTTATCCTCATTACTGCAGCCAGTGTCTCATTCTGTGTTACTCCACCCACCTGCTAACCAGTCTTACTTTGCCATTTTCACCCCACTTCAACCTACTTGCTAATCCAATCATGTCACCATCCTTCTTGAAACCTCTGGTGACTTCCCACGTCATTTTAAAGAGCCTTTCTTCAGGGATTAGCCATGTACTCCTAGGCTACTGCCTTCTCATTCAAAAAGACTAATATATTTACCTCCAGGGCACTTGCTGTATTCTGTATTATTTGCTGGTAAAATGTGTATTTGCTTATATGCCCTTTCTTGTGGTAAATTCCTGGATGGGGAATACCAGTGCTACACACATGGTAAGTGCTTGATATCTGTTGTAGTCAGGGTTTGCAAGGAGAAAAAGACAATACAGACACATAATTCATAGCATTATTTATAATAGTCACCCAAAGAGTCAAATACAAAGAAAGTACAGAAAAATCTGTCCACTCACTAAAGACCCAGAGAATCTAGCTGAGGGCCTGGATCTCACAGCAAGGTCCTGTATGAATTCAGTTGAAAACCCGGAATCAATAACAGTGCCTCCCATGAGTCCAACTGGAGGCCTAGAGCCCACAACAATGACTCATGCAAGTCTACTTCATGGATATGCACTGGGAAGGCCCAAAGGTCAGCGGTGAAAGCTAGAAAATCTATGCCAGCAGAATGAAGGATCTGTGCCAGTAGTTTGAAGGTTCTGCACTGGAGCCAAGAAGCGATGCTCAAAATAAGGACCAGGGCTGCCCTGAAAAGTACCACAGCCATCCTCAGCAACAACAAGGTCCCGAGCTCCTCTGACGATGAGAACAGTCAAGTTCATATTAGGAAGCCAGCGTGACAAGTTTTCCTGGAGATTAAATAGCACACATCTTCCCCTCCAGAGCCAGGAAGCAATGCTCAAAGTAAGGACCAAAACTCCCCCAAAGTGAACCGCAGCCATCCTCAGTTACAAGTTTCCAAGCTCCTCTGATGATGAGAGCCGAGTTCATATCAGAGATGCCAGCAGGACAAGATCCTTCAGGAGAACCAACAGCTCCAAACAACAACACTTAGCTGAATCCATGAGGCTACTTTTCTCCTCCAGGTCTCCTTTTTATGCTGGCAACAGTCCTCAAGTAGGCTATATACACACAGCACCACACTGATTCAGTTCAGCTGGTATTTAAGTTGACCATCAGTTTTCAATTCACCACAGTATCTCTGGACTGCATGATGTGACAATCTAGTCGTAAAGACAAGACACAGATGTAAAGGGTGGAAGTAAATTTAGGGCGGTACTCAGCGCTAATGCATTACAGGCCACATACCTCAGCACTGAGTAAGATGTTCTTACCTTCCCTGGAAATAAGCAGGCACAGTCAGCATCTCTTACCTCCCTTCTCTCCACCTCTGCTGCTCTATTCCAAGGAGCATGATTTATCATTCAGACAATTCAGTCCCTTTCTGCTTGGCTCTCGCCTCTTACCCGGTTCAATCTCCAACAGCAGCTGCAATTACCTCTTTTAAGTGACTATAAATCACATCACATCACTCCCCTGTTTAAAACTCTCTAATGGTTTTCTACCAAATTTAGAAAAAAAAAATCCAAATTTAGGATAGGATCCTCCAAATCCAGACACCTCCTAGTTTTCTGACCTCTGACTTTTCTGTGACTGGAATCCTTATTGCTGGGATCTTCTCAAGGCCTAGAACCTTTTGTCATTATATCTCAACTTACGTGCCACCACCTCATCTTCTTGACTAACCAAAGACTATTCTTCATGACACTTGCACTGTAAGATGACTTCTGGCTTCTTAAAATGAGTATAAGTGTGCAGGGCCTATCTCCCTTGTGGCCCTCCACCCCAGCCCTGGCCTTGTCACGCTGCAATAAGACACTTGTCACCAGGGCTCACCACTGCTTTCCCAGAACCCAGCCTTTCTTGGCTTCTAAGGAACAGGAAGGATATATTTATTGAATAAATGAGCATTCCATCATGTTCTCAGCAAGTCATTTTGCAAATCCTTCATCTTTTATGAACATGCTCTCTACCTTGTACAAGATCGCTGTATCTTAAGAACCTCTTTAATACCATATGTTTGCTCATCATTTATGACCCAGCAGATACCAAAAAGAGAAAACCATCATGAGTCATGCTGTGCAATTTCGAATACCTTGAGAACAGGTGATATTTTTCACAGTGTCAGCTGCAGGGCTCTGCAATTGCTTCCCTGTTGCCATGGTAAAGCCTTTATGAAGCAAATTCAGCCTCAGGAAGTAGGTTCTTAGGCTTCTGGAGTCTCTGCGCAGAAACTGTCTCCATCAGGCCTAGCCAAGGGCGTTGCTCAGGGCAGATCCTCCGCTAATCTTGCTATGAGTTAAATTGAGCTGGACCTTTGATACCTGTAATGCTCTGCTTCCAAACTCCTCATCAAATGCCAGTTTCAAGGATCTCAGAGAGAAGACTCATGACGTTTTTTGTTGGAAACTAAACGCTCAAGAGGCAAACACTTGTACTTTTTTTTTTACCCAAAATGAAAATTATAAACCAAATGTATTAAGCACTTACTTTTACCATATCATGTAAACCTAAGAACCATCTAAGTGGCAGATATCATAATTAGCTTCATTTAAAAAATGAAGAAACCAAGGTTCAAAGAGGTTAAATGATTGCAGATGATACAGGAAACCACAAGTGGTGGATCTGAGCACAAATCAAAACCCAAGTGTACCCCTGGGGTCAACAGACTTTATTTTCACCTACAAGAATTTTCTGTAAAAGTGTATACCAATTCTTCAAGGGCCCAGGAATCCCATCTTGGATTGGTATATTCAATAAACATGGCATGTGATTGGCAATCAAAATGTGGCTTTAAATTTTTGTCTCTTCCACCCCTTTGAAGTGTGTATGTCCTAAGCAATTTCCTCTTCTCCACAGACCCATAATGTTTCTGCTCACTCACAGGTAGCCATTCGTTCAGCAAAGACAGTCTTTTTTTTTTTTTTTTTTTT
>RJWM01028123.1:0-25946 GCA_004363535.1 Dasyprocta punctata | reverse complement strand
ATAGATAATTGATAGACAATAGAATTTTCAAATCAGATATAAATCTCTAACTTTGTTTAAATTAGTACACTTAATCAGTTTGCATGAACCTGCATGGGAGCTCTAAACTGAAAAAGAAACATCTACTGATGCCCTAAAGCGATGGCAGAGACTGTTCCTGGAAATATCACTGTGCTCAGTCACCCAGAGTAGGCAAGGTAGTACTCTGTAGTGGAGAGACCTCAAATGGCCAAATATCAAGGTGAAGTTCAAAGTTTGAAAATGAATGATTATTCAGGTATAGAAGGAGCAGATGACCAAGTTCTTGTGACAGTTATGATCAGTTTCACATTTACTGCTACCCCGGCATATGTACTTTTCAGAACTAGAATGAACAGTGTTTTCCATCATGGCTTCCTAGAGGCTGCAGTATGAGAAAGAAGACTGAAAGGAAGCAGGAACTTTAATGAGAAACATGATGACCAGGTCTTATCCCATTCAGTTGAGTAGGATGAAGTACAAAAATACCAAAAGCAACCAAAGCCAAGGTCACATTTCTGAGAAGTAGACACTAAGTAAAAATATCTCTATACTAGCAATAGTCTTTTCAGTCTATTTGCTCTTCAACACTACACACACACACACACACACACACACACACACACACATACACAGAAACATAAGGAAAAAAAGATTTTAACATCCCTCTAAAAAATTTTAACTCCCCCAAAGTGGATCCCATGGGAGGAAGTAAAGAATCAAATGGATGAAATATGTCAATGGTTAAAAAAAGAAACAAAAAAGATCAATAAGATATTCAGCAAGCTGAAAGATGTTGTAACTAACAGGTAAAGAACTTAATTGATAAAATAAACAGAAAACTCTAATAAGATAGAAATAAAAGGTTGGGTGAGCTAATCAAGGTGACACAGTATATGAATTACCTGTTTAATAAAGATTAAGAGGCATCAAACAAACCCAGAACATGAATTTTTTATAGAAAGTAGACACAGCATAAATGACCTACGTGAAGAGACAGTGTCAAAACTAGAATATAGGGTTCATGCAGTAGACCACATACTCAGAGATACTTCAAAAACAAGAGATTATGGAAACTGAATACAACAGCTGCTAGATGACTTGAGAACAACTAACCCAACACTAAAATCAATTAAATAAAAATTAGAAGACAGCACAAAAAGTATTTCAAAAATCTATCTATAGAAATCATAGCAGAAAAATTTTCTATCTATACAGAAAGAATTCAACCAACATACAGGTAAATTAAACATGTAAGCCCCAAATGGTTATGATCAAAACAAAATCTCTCCATGACACATCATAGTTAAAATTCCAGAAGCTCACTTCAGGATAGATTTATAAAAGCTATTAGAGAAAAACAACAAGTAATCCAAAAAGGTAAACTTATTAGAATTTCAGCAGATTTTTCAACACAAAAATTAGAGGATAGTAGAACTTGAAGTGAAGTTCCTTAGCCCTAAAAGAAAACAACCATCAGTCCAGATTAATATATCCTGCAAAACTACCTTGCAGAATTGATTGGTAAATAAGGACTTTTCATGACACAAGGCACCTTAGGAAATGCATGATCACCAAATCAGCACTACAGAAAGTACTCCAGGATATCCTAGACAGAGACACTGGGTCCATCAACAGCAAGAGACTACTGAAAGCAATACATCAAGCAGGGTGAGCAACGAAGCATAATCAAAAATAAAGGAACCAATAGTAGAAAAATAACATAATGATAGGAATCTATCAGTAATAGCTTTCCATAATAACTCTCAATGTAAATTGTCTCAGCTCTCCAATCAAAAGACACATATTAAAAAATGTATCAAGACATCAAGGGAGAACTGATCCACCTTCTGGGGTTGGGGGCTCCGTCACCCAGAGGAGAACCAGAATGGGTCCAACTGGGCCCCAAATCGCCGGGACCGTGCAGCGCCAGCTTACATCAAGGGAGAGCTGATTCACCTTCCGGGGTTGGGGGCTCCGCCACCCTGGAAGAGAACCAGAATGGGTCCAACCAGGCCCCAACTCTCTGGGACCTCACAGCGCCAGCTTACATCAAGGGAGAACTGATCCGCCTTCCGGGGTTGGGGGCTCCACCACCCTGGAGGAGAACCAGAATGGGTCCAATCAGGCCCCAACTTGCCGGGACCGCGCGGTGCCAGCTTACATCAAGGGAGAACTGATCTGCCTTCCGGGGCTGGGGGCTCCGCCACCCCGGAGGAGAACCAGAATGGGTCCAACCGGGCCCCAACTCGCTGGGACCGTGGGGCACTGGCGCGCAGGCTCAGAATCAAGGACATCAAACCCCCGCCCCCGGTAAGCAAGCTTCTGGCTCTGAGGTCTGGCTAAATTGATGACAACTAAGGTACATAAAGCAACTAAATGCTAGTGTTTCTTCATAGATTTTGCAGGCCTCTGATCGGCACCCTGAATGTCTCTTTGCAAGATGACAGTAGGCAATGTTGCAGATACGGGGGACTCTCTTCTGTCTTTTCTTCGAGGACCAATGTGGTTCTCATCATTTTGCTTTACTCTGATAGTTATTATTTTTCTCTTTTTTTTCCTTTATTTTATATTCTGTTTTTATTGATTTTGTATTGTTTTGTTTTTGGTTCAATTCTACTACACCTGTTGGAATGGTCAGCTAATCTGAAGATAGCAAAGTATGTTATAGTAGCTATTGTATTCACATTATTGGTCTTTGAAGTTCTGTACCAGTCGTACTGCTTTGTTTTGATTGACTTTATTCTGTTATGTTCTGTTGTATTTTACTGTCTTTAAAATAAAAAAAAATTAAATGTATCAAAAAACAGAACCCAATTGGACACTGCATACATGAGACATATCTAATCTGTAAAGAGCCTCATAGACTAAAAAAAAATCAAAGAATAGAAAACGATATTCCATGCAACAAGAACATAAAAACAAGCAAGAGTAGCCATCCTTTTTCAACTTAAAATCAAAAGTGATAAGAAATAACAAAGAAGGTCAATACATACTGGTAAAGGGAATATTTCAACAGGAAAAGATAGTAGTTGAATGTATGCATGCACTAAATACCAGCATACCCAAATTCATAAAATAAATACTACTGGCCATAAAGAAGAAAACATCAATAAAATCATATTGTGGACTTTAATACCACATTATCAAAAATAGACAAATCAACTAGATACAGAATCAACAAAGAAATATCACAATTGAATCACTCCTTTGAACAATAGATATTGATAGATATCTATAGTGTATTTCAGCTAACAACAACAGATAACACATTCTTCTTAACAGCACACAGAACTTTTGGCAAAATAGTCTACATACTAGAACATAAATCATGTTTAAATAGATATAAAAGAAAAGAAATAATTCCATAAATGTTATCAGATCATACCACAATCAAATTAGAAATCAATGGCAAAAAACAGCACAGGAAATATGCTAATACAAGATTAAGTAACATAGTCTTGAACAATCAATGGGTCACAGAAGAAATGAAGGAAGAAATTTAAAAGTCCTACAGTCAAATGTACAACTTACCAGAACCTATGTGACACAATGAAAGCATCTCTAAGAGAGAAGTTTATAACTGTGAATGTCCACATTAGAAAAACAGTAATTCCAAATAAATAACCTAATGATGCACCCCAAGATCCTGGAAAAACAACAATTCAAATCCAAAACTGGTATGAGGAAAGAAATCAAGACCAAAGCAGAAATTAAAGAAATTGAGATTAAAAAAAAGCTATAAATTGAAGAGTTGGTTTAAGAAAAGATAAACCAAAACGACGAACTCTTAACCAAACTTGCCAAAAGAAAGAAGAAAAGACAAATATCAATACAATTAGAAATGAAAAAGGTAAAGTTGCAAAAGACATCACCAAAATCCAAAGGATTATAAATACCTACTCTGAAAACCAGTACTTCAATGAACTGAAGAATCTAGAAAAAATAGATTCAGTGCTTGTGCTAACTTCTTTCCCAGCTCAAATCATGGAGGGTGTCAAAGAGAAGGAAAAAAAAGTTCCTGCTGCGCCAAAAAGCCTTAAGAAAAAACAAAGACACTTTACAGAGCTGAAGGTAAAGCACCTGAGAAAGAAGTTTGCCCAAAAGATGCTTCAAAAGGCAAGGAGGAACCTCATCTATGAAAAAGACAGGCACTATCATAAAGTGTATAGGCAGATAAACCAAACTGAGATTCAAAAGGCTAGGATGACAAGAAAATCTGACGACTTCTATGTACCTGCAGAACCCAAATTGGCATTTGTCATCTGAATCAGGGGTATCAATGGTGTGAGCCCAAAGGTCCACAATGTATTACAGCTTCTTGATCTTTGCCAAATCTTCAATACTACCTTTGTTAAGCTCAACAAGGCTTCAATTAACATGCTGAGAATTGTAGAATCATATATTGCATAGGAGTACCCAAACCTGAAATCAGCAAATGAACTAATATACAAGTGTGGCTATGGCAAAAACAATAAGAAATAAATTGCCTTGACAGATAATTCATTGATTGTTCAACCTCTTGGTAAATACAGCATCGTCTGCATGGAGAATCTGATTCATGACATCTACACTGTTGGAAAATGCTTCAAAGAGGCAAATAACTTCCTGTGACTCTTCAAATTATCATCTACACAAGATGGAATGAAGAAAAAGACCACCCATTTTGTGAAAGGTGGAGATGCTGGAAGTAGGGAAGACCAGATCAACAGTTTATTAGAAGGATGAACTAAGGTATCTGCCATGGTGTTTTTATAATTTGGTCAGTTAATAAAAAGGTGTCTACTTCCAAATTTAAAAAAATAGATTTGACATAGGCCTTTCCTCTGTACCTAAAAGACCTCAGCAGCCAACAGGATTGTTGGTCGCCCTTCTACCACACCCTGGATGACTTCAGTAGCCGAGGGGAGCCTTGGCTGCCCTTCCCCTGCACCTCAGCAGCCAATGGGATGGATGGTAACACTTCCCCAGCACCCAGACGACTTTAGCGGTGGCTGAGGGGAGCTTTGGCCCCTCCTTGCCCTGCACCTGAAAGACCTCAGCAACCCACAGAATACCTTCAGGTGGGCTGGTAGGAGCCTCAGCAACCCCTTCCCCTACACAGAGTACCTTGGAAGGCCTGGGCAGTGTGGCGAGTTTTTCCGTCAAGTAGAGTACTTCAGTGGGTCATCAGGAGCCTCAACAAATCATCCGCCCAAACTGTAGGACTTTGGCAAGCTGGCAAGAGTGTGAGTGAGTCCATTTTCTGTACAGAGAACCCCGGGTGGGTTGGTGAGAGCACCAACAAGGACTCCCCCCACCTGGAGGAACTAGAAAGGGCCTAAGGGACCCCCAGTGACAAAGTAGGGTCCCAGCTGTGGTGCACACTATAGACAGGTAGATCTGGTGGCCTAGAACAGCCTAAAGCCACAGTAACAATAGGAGATAAGGGTTGTTTTATATCAATACTCCTAGGTTAGCCAACCTAGGAAGAATATAGGACTCACCCAATAGGCTCTGCAGGAGGGATTCAGGTGACTGGCCCCTCCCCTACACTGTAGGACCCAGCAATTGGGGAAATGTCAGTCACTCAGTAGGACCCTAAAACACACACAACAGACAGTTGAGACTAGCAGGATTGAAAAGATCAAAATATTAATTCAAGAGGTGAAAATGACAAAACAAAAAAGCAAAATGCAATCTCAAATGCCCAGTCCATCAGGAAAAAGTACAGGAGACGTCAAAATAGAGGGCATTGAAAGTCATACTGTATCAGGTAATATGCTATGTACCCCCCAAGTCCTCATATAATATTGATGGGGCTGAGTTATTGGTTTGTTATTGGTTTGTTGTCTGGCAATGTGACTGCTACACCTGCCCATGGGTGGAGCTGAGATAATGTAAAGGAAGGTGGGTCTTCCTGTCCCACTTCCTTCCTGTCTCTCTCTCACCAGTGCGGCTTGCAGCTTGTGGCTTGCAGCTTGCAGCCGCCATGAACAGCAGGCCCGCCATGCCACGCTATCTTGGAGCCAACTTAAGTATGGACTGAAACTCCTGAGAAACTGTAAGAATAAACCTTTCCTTCCCTAATTTTGGGTGTCAGGTATTTTGTCTCGGCAATAAGTGAAAAGTAACTAAGACACATACGCATGAAAATTTGGAAAAGATAGCAAGTGAAATAAAGAAATAAATCCATGAGGTTATAGAGGAAATCAGATTAGAAATAATCTCTCAGGTAAAGAAAGAAATGACAACCTTAATAAAGGAGTTTCTCAGTATAGCTAAAGACTAGATTAAAAAAATATATAGAAGCATGGAAAAATGATGGAAATGATAAATGAACAATACAGGAAAGAAATAGAATGCATGAAACAAATTCAATGAGATATTCAGGAAATTTAAAATTCCATTGAAAGCTGAAAAACCTTCATGAATTAAACTTAAGATAGACTTTCAGACCTTGAAGTCAAGATCACAACTAGCAATCATGAAAGAACAGAATTTTTAAAAATAACAACGGATCATGAAATAACAATTGAACAGATTCAAAACAATGCAAAGAAAAACAATATAATACTGATAGTTGTCAATGAAAATGCAGGTGTCAATGCAAATGACATAAAAAAATGATTCACAGAAGTAATAGCAGAAAATTTCCCAAGCATGGCAAAAGAATCTGATATACAGATAATTGAGGAATACAGAACTCCAGTCATAACCAAAATAAACCTACAGCCAGACATATAATAATCAAGATCCCTGAAATTCAGCATAACAATAGAATACTAAAAGCTGTTAGATAAAAGACACAACTCACCTCTAGGAAAGCCCATTAGAATCACAGCAGACTTCTCAATACAAACCCTCAAGTCAAGATGAGCTTGGAGTGAAGTATTTAAAGCCTTGAAAGAAAACAAATTTCAGCCCAGATTGATGTATCCTGCAAAACTTTCTTTGAAAATTAATGGAGAAATAAAATACTTCCATGATAAAGAACAATTGAAGAAATTCATGTCCATCAAACCAACCTTAGAAAGAGTACTGAAAGACACACTAGAGAGAGACAAAAATGACTACAACTCCCAGAACAACAACAGAAAAAAAAAACCACCAGGAAGGGCAAGCAAGTAAATGAGGGGGAAAAGCAGGGAACCAACAACAGGAAAATAACATGACAAAGTTAAGCCAGTACAAATCAATTATAACCATCAATGTAAATGGCCACAATCTACCAATTAAAAGAAATAAGTTGACAGAATGGATCAAGTGACAAGATTCAACAATACGCTGTATACAAGAAACACATCTGACTCAAAAGGAAACTCATAGACTAAAAGTCAAAAGATGAAAAAAACAGTATTCCATGCAACAGGAACCCACAAAAAGCAGGGGTAGCTATTATGTTTGCAGACACAGTCAACTTCAAACCAAAAATGATCAAAAGAGATGAAGAAGGTCACTATATATTTGTTAGGGGAAAAATTCAAGAGGAAGAGCTATCAATCATAAATATATATGCACCAAATACAGGAGCACTCAACTATATAAGACAAATACTAATAGACATGAGAAACCAAATATGCAATAACACAATTGTAACAGGGAATCTTAGTACCCCATTGTCACAAAAAAAAATAGATCAACTGGACAAAAATTCAGCAAAGAAATACCAGAACTGATTTAAACCTGTGAACAAATGGACTTACTAGACGTTTAAAGAATGTTCCACCCAATGACATCAGAATACACATTCTTCTCAGATGCACATGGGACATTCTCTAAAATAGACCATATATTAGCCCATATAACATGCATAAATAAGTGGAAAGGGGTTGAAATTATCCCGTGTAAATTATCTGTCTATGGTACACTGAAATTGGAAATTAAAGATAAAAGAAACTGCAAAACCTACATAAACATATGGAAATTAAATGACACCCTCCTGAACAACCAATGGGATACAGATGAAATTAAAGAAGAAATTAAACAATATCTACAATTCAATGAAAATGCAGATACAACATACTGAAACTTCTGGGATGCAATGAAAGCAGCCCTAAGAGGGAAATATATAGCAATGAACTGTCACATCAAGAAAACAGAACAAGCACAAATAAACAATCTAACGCTGCACCTCAAGCTTCAAGAAAAAGAACAGCAAGTCAAACCCAAAGCTCATAGAAGGGAGGAAATTATAACAATAAGAGCAGAAATTAATGCAATTGAGACTAAGAAAACAATACAAAGAATTAATGAATCAAAGAGTTGCTTTTTTGAAAGAATAAACAAATTGATAATGCCCAAGCCAACTTTATCAAGAAAAAGAAAGAAAAAACTTAAATTCATGCAATCAGGAATGACAAGGGTGAAATCACTACAGATCCCATGGAAATTCAGAAGACCATGAATACATACTTTGAAAATCTTGCAAAGGTTGGAAAACACAGAGGAAATGGACAGGTCCCTAGAAACATATGAACTACCAAAGCTGAATCAAAAAGATATAAAATTTTTGAATAACCCAATATCAGTTGCTGAAATTTAAAATGTAATTAAAAACTTACCAACAAAGAAAAGCCCAGGTCCTGATGGATTCACAGCTGAATTCTATAAGAAATTTAGAGAACATTTAATGCCAATACTCCTCAAACTCTTTAATGAAATTGAAAGGGAAACAATTCTCCCTAACTCATTTCTGGAGGCAAGGATTACTATGACACCAAAACCAGAGAAAGACCCAACCAAAAGGGAGAACTATAGGCCAATCTCCCTAATCAACATTGATGCAAACATTCTCATTAAAATACTAGCAAAATATAGTGCAGCAAATCATCAAGAAGATTATACATTATGATCAAGTAGAATTTATCCCAGGAATGCAGGGGTGGTTCAACATATGTAAATCAATAAATGTAATACACCACATCAACAGAACCAAAGACAAAAATCACGTGATCATCTCAATAAATGCAGAAAAACTTTTGATAAAGTCCAACACTCATTTATGATTTTAAAAAAATTACAGAAAATCGAAATACATGATCTCTACCTCAATCTGATAAAAGCCATCTAAAACAAATCAACAGCCAACATCATACTAAATGGTCGAAAATTGAAAGCTTTCACTCTAAAGTCAGGAACAAGACAAGGATGTCCACTATCACCATCCCTATTCAATATAGTTCTGGAAACTTTAGCCAAAGCAATTAGACAACAGAGAGAAATAAAAGGAATAAGAATAGGAAAGGAAGAAGTTAAATTATTGTTATTTGCAGATGACATGATACTCCATATAGAAGACTCCAAAAACTCCATCAAAAGTCTACTAGAGTTAATAATCAAATCCAGCAGTGTAGCTGGATATGAAGTCAGCACTCAAAAATCAATAGCATTCCTGTACACAAACAACAAACTCACTGAGAGAGCAATTTTGGAAATAACATCTTTCGCAACAGCATCCAAAAAAATGAAATACTTAGGAGTCCCTAACAAAGGATGTAAAAGACTTACATGTTGAAACCTATACTAGTCTAACAAAAGAGATTGAAGAGGATGTCAAAAAGTAGAAAAATATGCCTTGCTTTTGGATCAGAAGAACCGACATAGTAAAAATGGCCATACTCCCAAAACTGTTTTACAGATTTAATGCAATTCCTTTCAAAACACCATTAACATACCTCACAGATCCAGAGAAAACATTCCTCAAATTTATTTGGTACCAGAAGAGACCTAAAATAGCAAAAGCAGTCCTGGGCAACAAAGGCAAGGCAGGAGGCATCACAATCACTGATTTGAAATTATACTACAAATCTACTGTGATAAAATCAGCATGGTACTGACAAAAAAAAAACAGACTTGAGGATCAATGGAAAAGATTAGAAGATGAAGGCACAACTACAAAGACACTCAGTCACCTCATATTGACAAAGGGATCACATTATCACTGAAAGACAGCTTCTTTAATAAATGGTGCTGGGAAAAATATTGGCTTTTCACATGCCAAAGACTGAAATTAGACCCATGTCTATCACCATGCACTAAAGTCAAAATGGATCAAAGATCTAAATATTAAAATAGAAACACTGAATCTACAGAAAGACAAGGTAGGTAGAAATCCTGAAGACATAGGGGTAGTCAAAGAGTTCATGAAAAAAACACGTCACACAGGAAGTACTTCAGAGAAACAACAACTGTGCCCGGGATGGTACCGCACACCTTTAATCCCAGCATTCAGGAGGCTGAGGTACGTGGAGCATTGTGAATTCGAGGCTGGCTTGGGTTACAACATGAGTGCAAGGCCGGTTTGAGTTACATAGTGCAACCCTGCCTCAAAAATCTAGGGCTAGGAGTTTGGCTCAGTGGCTTAAGCGCCTGTCTGGCAGATGTGAGGCTGTGAGTTCAATCCCCGGAGCCACAAAAAAAAAAAAAAAAAAGAATCAACAACTGGGATCTCATTTTATTAAAAAGTTTATGCACCTCAAAAGAAATCACCAACAAAGTAAAAAGAAAATCCACAGAATGGGAAAGAATTTTAGCCATCTGCCCCTCAAAGTCTTCTATCTAGAACATATAAAGAATTAAAAACATCAGGCCCCCAAAATTCAAAGACCCAATCCAAAAATGAGCATCTGAGATGAATACACACTTCTCAGGTGAAGGAACACAAATGGGAAATAAATATATGAAAAAATATTCAACATCACTCGTCATCCGAGAAACACAAATTAAAACAACATTGAGAGTCCACCTCACTCCAGAAAGAATGGTTGCCATTAAGAAATCAACTGATAACACATGTTGGTGGGGCTATGGGGAAAAAGGAAAGCTTCTCCACTGTTGGTGGGAGTGTATACTGGTGCAACCACTGTGGAAATCAGTGTGGAGATTCCTCAAAAAACTAGGATTCAAAGACTCATTCAATCTAGCTATTCCCCTTCCGGGTATTTTCCCAGAAAAGTTGAAAATGTCATGCTATAGTGATATATGTGCACCCATGTTTATAGCAGCACAATCTGTAATAGCTAAATCTTGGAAACAACCCAAATGCCCATCAACCATCAGATGGATAAAAAAAAATGTGGTATTTTTATACAATGGAATATTACTCAGCTATAAAGAAAGACAATTTTGAGGCTTTTATAGGTAAATGGAGGCAACTTGAGACCACACTCGTAAGTGAAATAAATCAAATTGACATTTATAAATATCATATTGTCTCCCTAGTGTAAAAAAAACTGAAAGAGTAATAAGATCCAGAATATATAATATATATTTTGATAATGAAAGAGAAAGAAGATGCTCAAAAGGAAAAAACAATGTGGATATATATGTGTGTATATATGTATACGTGTGTGTGTGTGTGTGTGTGTATGCAAGATAGATAGCTATACTACTAAGCTCTGTTAGTTCATCCAAAAGAACAGTTTGTGTTTTCATTGTTTGATTTTTTTTTTTTTTTTTTGGTACCAGGGATCGAACTTACAGCCTTGTATCTGCCATGCAGGCGCTTATGCCACTGAGTTACATCCCCAGCCTTCATCATTTGATTGATTGATCATTTTTTTCATGCCTAAATCTTGTGATCTAAACAACTATTTCTAAGATAGCAATATGCAATATATCAATTAGTGTTAATTTCCTACTATTTTTTGAAACTTTGAATCATTTCTATCCTTTTTTCTATTTTGCTTTTTAAAATAAAAATTTAAAAAATTCATAGGCACATACAAATTACCACTTCCTAAATAAGAATATATAAAAACTATGCACAGTCCAATTACAGGCAAAGAAATTAAGACAATAATATAAAACAAACAACAGCTAAGAAAATCCCGTGACCCAATGGATTCAACTGTTGAATTTCATGAGAACTTCAATTCTTCTCAAGTCCTGCAAGAAACTGAAATGGAAGGAACACTGCCAAATTCATTCTTCAAAGGTAGCATTACCTTGATTCCAAAACTAGAAAAGGACTTAACAAAAAGAGAAAACTACAGAGCAAGTTCCTTAATAACATAAATGCGAAAGTCCTCAGCAAGATACTTGCAAATGGAATATAACAAATCATTTTTTAAAATCATACATCAAATCATTAAAAAAAATTGGCTTCACCCTAAGGATGCAAAAAGGGCTCAACATGCATAAATTAGTAAATGTAATATACCACATAAACAGAACTAAGGATAAACATTATATTATCATCTCAATAGATGCAGGAAAAAAATCTTTGACAAAATCCAGCATCCACTCATGATAATAATCTTGACAAGGATTTATATAGAAGGATCTTAACCTTAAAGTGATCAAAACCATTTATGACAAAACCACTGCCAATATCCTACTAAGTGAGGAAAAACTGAAAGCTTTCCCACTAAAACCGGGAACAAGACAAGGGTGTCCACTACCAACATTCCTATTAAATATAGTACTCAAACTTAAGCCAGAGTAAGTAGGAAATGAAAATTTGAACACTTTTAGCAAGGAAATAAAAGTGATTTGAATAGGAACTGAAGAAGTCAAAATATTCTTATTTCCAGATAATGTGATCCTTTACATAGAGAATCCAAAAAACTCCAGCAGGATTGTTAAAATTAATAAACATAATATTCCTGTACACCAAGAACGAATCCACTAAGAAAGAAATGAGTAAAACAATCTCATTCACACAAGCTTCAAAAAAACCAAACAAACAAACAAACAGAAATCTTGGGATTAACCTAACCAAGGGAGTGAAAGACATCTATAATGAAAACTACATTGTTCTGAAAAAGGAAATTGAAGAGAGCATTAGAAAATGGAAACATATCCCCTATTCTTGAATACACAGAATTACCATTGTCAAAATGGCCATATTACCAAAAATAATGTATAGTTTCAACATAATCCCTATTAAATACCCTCAGCTTCTTTCACAGTTAGAAAAACATAATTCCAAAATTCATATGAAAATAGTAGAGCCCCAGAATAGCCAAAGTAATCCTGGACAACAAGAATAAGGCAGATAGCGTTACAATTCCAGACTTAAAGTTTTATTATCAAGCCATAGTATTTAAAACAGCGTGATACTGGAACAAAGAAAAATAGACATATTAGCCAATGGAATAGAACAAAGCGTCCAGAAAAAACAATAAGCAACTACAGTCAACTGATGTTTGACAAATGGAACAGTAATATATGCTGGAAGAAAGACCATCTCTTTAACAAATGATACTGAGAAAATTGGTCATCCACATGCAGAAGAATAAATCTTGATCCACATCTTTGACTGTGTACTAAAATCAAATCAAAATGTATCAAAGACCTATATATGAATATAGAAACACCAAATCTGGTAGAGAACAACTTAGTAAGCCCTGAATTCATAGGAAAAGGCGGAAACTTTCTGAACAGAAACCCAGTTGAACAAGAAATACCAAGAATCAACAAATGGGATTATAATAAATTTTTAAAACTTCTGCACAGCAAAGGAAACAACCCACAGGCTGAAGAGAGAAACTACAGGATGGGGAAAAAATTTGACAGCTATTCCTCAGACAGATGACTGATACCTAGAATACATAAAGAATTTTTAAAAATTAGAATTACAAAAATAAATGACCCAATTTAAAAATGGGCAATTGAAATGAATAGACACTTTACAATAGAAGAAATACTAATAGTAAATTCATGAAAACATGCTATGCATCTTTAGAAATTAAGTGAATACAATTTTTTAAAAAAACACTGAGATTCCACCTACTCCAGTAAGTGTATCCATTATCAAGGACCCAAAAAACAAAAAATACTGATAAGGTTGTGGGGGAAAAAGCAACTCTTATATATTGTTGGTAGAAATGTAATCTAATACAACCACTTTGGAAATCAGTATAAAGATTTCTCAAAAAAAATAAAAATTTCATTTGACCCAGTTACCCCTTTCCTGGGTATCATCTCAGAAAAGCTAAAGTCATTCTCCTACAGCAATACAGGCACACCCATGTTTATAGCAGCACAGTTTGCAGTAGCTAAATTATGGAAGCACTCTATGTCCATCGAAGATGAATGGATAAAGAAAATGTGGTATATATACACAATGGAGTACTACTTGGCCATAACAAAGGACAAATTTGAGTTATTTGTAGGAAAATGAATAGATCCTGAGGTCACGATGCTAAGTGAAATAATCAGTCCCATGGATTAAATATATCATGGTCTGTCTAACATGAGATCTCCAAAACAGAAGCAATGTAAAGAGCAAAATAAAAAGCCATACGAAGAAACAAGTAAGTAGATTCTGTAGAAATGGGAAGCATGTGTAGGTAAGACGGGAGTAGCGGGATGCTATGAAGCAGTAAACATGATCAAGATTCTAGATGTACATGTATCAAACTCCCAAGGTGAATACAAACCCTGTGTAAAACAAGCATGTTCTAATAAAAAAAAAGATGGAAAAACTAAATCAGTAGATTTAATGGGGCTCTCCATTAATGTCAGTCTACAGATTCTAAAATTTAACTGTCATAAATAAGTATAAAAACTAACACTCTGTAAAAAACTTTAAAGCAGTTTCACAGTAACTTTATACACGGTGAATCTAATAAAAATCTGGGGCTTCTAGTTCAAGCGTCTTAATTTTTTAATTTTTTAATTTTTATTTTTAACCTGTACTTAGACACAAAATATACATGCGTTAATGGAGTGACATGTAATGTTCAGTACATGTGTGCATTATGTTATATTTACATCAGGTTAAGCGTATTTACAATCTCAAACATTCACCATTTCTTCATGGTAAAAACTTCAAAAAGCCTTTCCTCTAGCGTTTGAAATACAAGGTACATTACATTTACCTAAAGTCCCCAGTATCTGCAATAGTCCCCCAGTGCTTCTTGCTTCTGACTGCAACTTAAAATCCATTGGTCAATCTTTTCACATTCCCTCCCTCCCCATCTTCTGTACCTGGCCTCTAGTAACCACCATTATATTCTCAAGATCTCTAGATAAAACATCTTTATATTCCACATAAGTAAAATTGTGCAGAACTTGTCATTCTATACCTGACTTATTTCACTTAGCATTACAATCTCTAAGTCTATCCACACTGCTGCAAATGACATGGTTTCATTCTTCTTTATAGCCCAAGAGTATTCCATTGTGTATATATATAACATTTTCTTTATCCACTTGTCAACTGATGGGCTCTTGGGTTGTTTCCATTTCTTGGTTATTGTGAATAGTGCTGCAATGAACGTGGGTGTTCATACATCTCCTTGACATACTAATTCCACTTCCTTGGCTATATACCCAGTGGTAAGATTCCTGGATCATGTAGTAGTTGTATCTTTAATTTTTTCAGGAACATCCATGTTTTTTTTCATAATGGCTTTACTAATTTACTTTCTCACCAACAGTGTGTAAGCGTTCCCTTTTCTCCACATCCTTACCAGGACTTGTTATTTTTCACCTTTTTTATATTAACCATTCTTACTGGATTTAAGTGATACCTCATTATGGGTTTGATTTGCAGTTCTCTGAGAATTAGTGATGTTAAGCATTTTTTCATGTACCTATTGGCCATTCGAATGTTTTTGTTGTTGTTGTTATTGTTGTTATTGTTGCTGTTTGTTTGTTTTGAGAAATGTGTATTTTTGTTTATTGCCCATTTTTTGAACTGACTATTTTGGTACTTGTGTTTGGTTTGGTTATGGAGTGAGGGTCTTGGTTTTTTATTTCTCTAGGAACTTACTTCTATTTTGTCTTTTGTAGGTATTGATCCATGATGAATTGAAAATTAAAAAGAGAAAACCCTCTTCCTTCAGCATAGATAGTACAAGAGATACATCTGTGAGTTATTTACTCACTCTCACTTGTCTTCGGGATGACTTTAAAGCTCCATGGGATGTTACAGTCAGTCCTCTCACTCCCTGTCCCCCCTCTGCAACCTCTTCCCAGGAATCTTTCCCACACTTCCACCTGATGCCCACGCCTAACCACATGCCTGTGGTCTTGCGTATGCTGCTGTTCATGCTCTCATTTTCTTCATCTACCTACTGCTCCCTGGTCCTTTCAGACTCAGCTCAACTCTTTGAGGTTTCCTCACCAGGAGTCCTCCCTCTCCACTCCCACACACCCTCTAAGGCCCTCATAACAACAGTGAGTAATGTTCATCTTCTGTGACATGACCATGGCCTATGTGTCTTGCTCTTGTGTCTCCTTTGGCCAGTGTTGAACACAATAAATGTTTATCTGATGCATTCATGAACCATTTCATTAGCAAAAACTTTAAAGATAACCTGTGGACAAGAGCAAGTTAGGAAATGATAGTATAGTTCAGTAGTTTATATTTATGTGTCAAGACACCTATCTTTTAGATGTTCAATACAACAGTATTAAGAAAATTAATAACTCATTATGCAAGATGATGCACTTAAAATTATTGAATACAGTACTATAAGTCTCACTGACTGCCTACTATAATTTTATCATATTCTCACTAGGCTAAATTTTGGTGGCAAAGAAAAAGACATTCAGGATGGTCTCATGTGCACCAGCTCAGTCAAGCTGACTCTTATGAAAAGGATGTCACAATGATGCCTCCCCAAGGATGGAAAAACCTGTTCTCTACAAGGAAAATGACTGACCTAATTACCCTGCCCATCAGGTTCCAGCTTTCCCTTAAGTCAGCAAAGAAGTATTAAGGGCAGGGAGAAATAACTCATCTTAACTTCCCACGGCCTGCCGTCAGTGGCTGACCACATCTAGCATTCACCACCAGCTCCTGACAAATAGAAGAAGACCTCATTCTTTAGGTGCAATACACCAGTGTCCATTTCTTCCAACACTCAAGCTTTGGTTCTTAGGCATAAAACCCATTTTATGCAGTTTTTCTCTCTAATTAATAATGGAATTAGAGATGATAATGACTCCCTTTGGACCACAGGTTAATTAAGGCAGATGCAAGGGTAAAAATCAAGGAGATAAGCCAGGTCTCAACTTCTCATCACAGAGCACAGCATGTTCATTGCAACATATGCTACTATTATCAGTGCTCAGTGTGTGTCTGAAGGTGCACCACGCTTCTCCTAGAGCTGTCCCCACATACACGGTAGGTTTGTCCTTCTAAGCATGGCCTGTTTCTCATCAGCTTATTTGCTTCTCAAATCTACCTACTTCTAACTGGCCTAAATTTGCTTAGGATTCTTGTCTCAGAAAAGTAAAATACTACATTGATAGTGGCAGTGTCAGCAATGATAATAATAATAGTGATATTGATGATTGATGAGGCTTTCACTTCTAAAAATATTACTGGGTACTGTACACGCCACAGTAAGCCTACACAGCACCTTTATGTGAATCAAGAGAGGTGACCCTTCTACAGGTGGACAGTCCCACACCCTGGTGCTCTGTTATGTGAGCCCCCTGTCACCTTCTCTGTGCAATGCCCTTGTGCTGGCAACAACCTACATAACTGTAAGCAGTGAGGTACATATTGGAGAAAGTCCAAAGAAGAGGACAAGACAGGGTAAGCTGCAGAAAAACAGAAAAATCTGTGTTTATAATTGGAAAAAACATCTAGGTTGTGTGAGAGAAAAGAAGCTGATTTTTTTGTCTTGATCTGTCCTACTTCTTTGGCAACCTTTCTGGAATTGCTGGAAGGAGAAGAATCATTTCATCACCGATGTGACATCCTAGAATTGGTAAGGTGTGTTCTTGTTTCAGATGTTTATCTGAGACAAGATTTGGAGGTGGCATCTGTAGTAATCATGTCTTTTCATCTTGGGAAGGCTGACCTTTGTTCCCATATTCAGCAAGGGACATCAGATCCTGGACCATGCTTTTGGAGGGCAGAGTTGGTGGTTGTCTCCATGTCAATGGATGGAGGATTTGCCTTGGCTCTTTGGACTGTTGGTATCAAAATGTGTCTCAGAAATCACTAGAATCAAATTTCCCTTCCCTCATCTACAGGAAGACCCTGAACCCTCCATAAGTTGGGTGATCGGGTACTGCAATGCAGAGCTTCTTTCCTCTCTCACCAGGTTCTTTCCAGAGCATGCACGCTGAAACCCGACAAATACTAATTTGTCTCTGCATCTCAATTTCCCCAGTGAGTTGAGTTTTCCCAAAATGTGCTACATTAAACAGTAGTAATCCAGGACACAGTGTGACTAGCAGATTCAGAGGCCATATGAATTTGAGAAACAAGCACTATGTTGTGTCCCAGACATTCAGAAAATGTTCCTTTTTTTAAGAAAATGCTTCTTAAAAACCTGGAAAAGTACTGCAGAAAGAGTTTAACTTCAGCACAAATCTTTCAATATTTTTTAACCATGGATTCCTGTTTTGGCATAACAGCTTCTCATCCCTCCAAAAATTCCTACAGACATGTTTTGGGAATGCTGAATATTTCCTTTGAGTCATGAGAGAAGTCTTTGTTAGGTCCAAGTGTTTGACACTTACATGTTGAAAAAGAACCATTTCATATTTTTCTGCACACGAACATGGGCTGCCTACTCTCTAGAGCCAAAATGGAATGCAAACAAAACTATTAATTATGATGTTCTCTTACAACTAAAAATATACTGTAAAAAAGAAGGAAAATGATCAGAATTGCCTTATATCCAAGCTTTCTTTGCATTAAGAAATAATTCTTATTAATGCTCAAAGTATAATTATAATGCATATAAGACTACCCATATTAATATGTATCTTTCTCTCAATGACTTAAACCAGATCTTGGAAATTTTTCAGATGACCCTGATAAGTACATTAATGTCTTTAGAAGATTTACTCAGACCTGGAAGTTAGGCTTGAAAGATACAATGTTGATTCTAAATCAAACATTGACTTCTAATGAGACAAGCAGCATTATGAGCTGCTATTACACTTGTGGATGAACATCATATGTTAATTTTAAACAGCCAGAAGATCAACAGCCAGGGGAACAACCAGTTCCCACTGAATCCCAAGAAGTCCCCACCCAAGACCCCCACTGCTGATACTTGTGCAATTGTAAAAACTAAATGTTGTGTGTACATTCCTGATCCTTCTGCAAATATTTCAAGAACTGTTCAAGATATTACATGACAAAGCAATGGCATGTCAGATTCTGAAATTTCCTAGACCTTATCCTTATCCCCTTTATGGGAAGTCATTACTAGCTCCTTTTGGTGGAAACCTTTGTTGGCTGTATTCGTAATAAACCTGTTGATTCCATTAATTGGCCCATGCACATTTGTTTCTTTGGTTTTACCTCCTCCAGACTTAAAACTATACACCTACACAAGATGAAAATGCTGGTGTCTACAGAGGGCCTTTAGATAGACCTTCTGTAGAGTATCTCTGCATGTTGATCAACAACTACGGCCCGCTTCAGGCTAAGAATCCAGATCGGTCATCGCCCATTACGCCCTCATAGCAGTTCAGGGTACTTCTTCAGAGGGGAGAAAGTTATAGACACTTAAGCTAGGCAGAAATATTATAGGCAGTCAGATAGGGTTAGGCCCTCAAAGGAGACAGGGAAAAAGACATAATACCTTGCAATTGTGGGGGAGACAGTCACCTCACTATGTGCCAGACTTCAAGACAAAAGATAAAGCAAATGTACCCACACACTTCCTAAGGATAAACATCAGGGATTGATATTCTAAACAGGTATCCATCACCTTGAGAAATCCAGGAAGAGCCACTAGCCCAACCCCTATATGAAGAGCCCCTCTTCTGTATTCATGCCAACTTGCTATATGACTTGCTTCCCCATTTGATCCTGATTTAATCCATTTTACCTGAGCAATCATATTCATAATCTTATTGGTTGGCTATAGTTTTGTCCCACCTCATGCTCATCTTATGATTTCCTATTTTTCCCCACCTTGGACACACCTCTCTTCATGGATTTGCTCTATAAAAATCCCCAGGAAAGGCAGGGTACTTGGCAAACAACTCAGAACCCCTTCTGTCTCTCAGACAGAAAGTTTCTTTCCCCCAAGAAATATATTCTGCTCCTAACCTCCGTTGTTTTAAAATTCCTTCTTCGATTTTAAAGAACACAAACTCATACCAGACATCTAGCAGGTTGAGAGATTCTTTCCCTGTATCACAAGGGATTACCAAAACAGCCAAAATACATGAAGAATCTACCCAATCAAACTACTCTCCATCATTCAAAATATGTCTTTGATATTTACTATTCATTAGAGTCTATACCAGGAGATAGACACTGGTGGTACAAAAGAGCCCATGTAGGGTTGGGGAATGCTGTCTCATGAGTCTGGCAAGCAGAAGGAAATCCAGGATGCGTCAGTAGCCACCTCAACTCTAGTGGTGGATATTGTCGTGCTCTCTGCCTTACCTGTTCCAGGTCCTGAGACAGGAATAGTCATTTACAGTTAGTGAAATTCTTGGCTTTCCTTACTTGAAAGGCTCTCACAAACTCAAGCAGCTATAATTGTCAGGGCAGAGGATGGTGACAGAGACAGAGGCAATTGAGCAGGGAAACATCTGCCTCTTAAATCTTCCATGACCGTGAAGTGGGGTTGATGATAAGAATAATGTAGACATGGTTTCTAGTCTAAACACTCAGACTAAAAGAGGAAAGACTTCTTAATTTGGTGTAAATTGCAAATGGCTAAAGTGAACTCAATAGGACCCTTATGTAAGGAAAATGTAATATATTTAACCAGAAATGTTTGAAAGTAAATCTTCCTGGGATGTTCATTTATGTAAACATTGAAGTTTTATTTTTATCTGCATTCATCCATCTGCTGCTTAATATTTTATTTTTAACATAAACAGAAGAAAACCTTCCTTTGAAGGTAAGTGGTTCAATTTCCCCAAGTAAGTTATTTTCAATATGATCAAAGCATAGTGAGTGTCAGCATAGGTCACAGGATCAGAGAGCTGGGGTTTTATTCCTAATCATAGTTTGCTGGTTTTGTGTGATCAGGTTTTCATCTTGTATTTCTGATCTTAAGCACCCTTCAGTTCCCCTCACCTACAGGAGGACCCTGAACCTTTCAGACAGGTCTTCATGGGGTTGCTGTAGATGCTGAATTACAATATTTGTCATATTTAGCAAAACTCTCAGTTCATAGTACTGCATGAATGAGTGGTGATGGTTAGAGTCATAGCAGGAAAAAAGTATTCTTTAATAATCACTATTTAATCATAATAAAAGATAGAAAGTCACTGATAAAAATCACTTAGGAATACTGGCGAAGTTGAATATTTGCATAATCTATGGCTCAACAACTCCATTCCTAAGGGAGAAAAATATATATAATGTATGTTTCCAAGCCCTCTCTCTTGTCAGGTGGGAGATTCTGCTATGAGGTGGTGGATTATTTAAACTGAAGAATTACACCTCTCAGCAGGACCTGCATTCAGAGTCCAGGGCTACCAGGAGGCTCTGCCAGTAACAGGTGAATGTAGATAAATGCAGCCTCTGTAGGTGGCAGCAAATCCCCATCTTTTCTCAGTAGCTTTGCCTTCCCAGTTTCAAGTCCTTCACAAAAGCACTCCTGCACAATTTGCCATTTTATATGGCAAACATACGGGGATAGAGCATGAGCATTTGGCTGTCCCTTCGGACAACACCAGAGAAAAGCAGAAGTTACAGGACTGTGTGCTTGTCCATCACAGGGTAGCATGGGTGATAACACCCAGGGTGCTGCTATCGTTAGACTCTGGTGATGCCAGCATCAATGGGCACAATTTTGATGTGAGATTCTGCCCTTCCCCTTCAGAGTTAGTCCCTAATTCTATAGTCAAGCGTGAGAATAAGCAAATGAAGGGATTCAGCCTATTATTGGTGGACCATCTCTGACTCTGGGGATGTTTCAGTGGATGAGAAAAGGACTGCCCCAATCAGATAAATATTTGGGAATTCCTAAAGATAGAGGAATTCTTTCAGCCACCCTCAGTGGTCAGCTGTCAGGAGGCTGTTGCCAGTTGAAAGATCAAGCCAGAAGCTAGGAGCTCCAACTCTGGCCTCAGTCTACATGGGTTCACATCTAGCCACCAATATTCATTAGCTCCATGACCTTGAACTGGCCGTATGTGTATTCTGTGTCTCGGGGTCCTCACTGATAAGATGAGACCATGGTTTCCTCCTCATGCTTGTTGTGAGGATTAAATGAGACAATATACCTGCGAGTGGACCGGCCAGGGCGCTAACAAAATGTGCCTGGGTTCTCTCTTTCCAATCCCACCATTTCCCATCTTTATCATTCCCTCGATGAAATTTCCCAGCCTAAGCCTTCTTCAGCCATTTTCCTACATTAATGGATATTTTCAGAAACAAACAGGCCCAGAAATGTAAATCATAATCCAGTTTCTTCATTTAAAGTTCTCTGTCCACCACGTCTAGCGGTGTCACAGGCTCACCGGCCCCCAGGGACAGGAAGCAGAGGTGGGTTTGCTCCCATTTCTGCCCAGCCCTTCTAGCTCCCCACTTCCCATGCAGCTGTATGGGGAGAGCAGGGGGCAGGAAGTCTTATTAGCCTGGTGCTACTGTAACCTGCTGTTGGGTGTGACAGCTGTTGAATATGAGTTCTCCTTGTGGGGCTTCTATGGGCCCTCTGGAAAGCCCTTACCCTTACCAGGCAGAGCCTCAGAGCAGAACCTCTTTCACAATAAACAAGACTGGCTACTTCCGTATCTCTTTAGCTGACAGCAAACAAACATCCTTCTTCCTCCATTCCAGCTCCAGCCATTTGCTCTTGTTCTGCCTCAGACCCTCCAGTCTGGGTCTACCCTTCAGTGAGAGTCCCATTTTCTTCCTTCAGCACAATCACCAGATGACTCTGCAGTGGCGGCATCTTTAGGGCACTGTAGACGTCTAACACATCCCTGGCTTCTATTCATGAGAAAATCCTCCCATGAGTGACAATAAAAATATCCCCTAGAGGGCAGCAATGCCCCCTTGACTGGAAACTACAGGCTTAGCCATTCCAGGAGAGAGTTTATACTCCCTGAGCACTCGGTTTACGCGGCACTAAATCGCTTTCCTGTGAAGATTCACTAAGTCTTTTTGTAACTATTCTGTATTTTCTATTTTATAGGCCAGAGAAAGGGGATAAATAAGCCAAGAGTGGCAAAACTAACCATCTTGCAAGAATGGTCTTTTCTTTTTAGAATTAGGAGCGTCTGTCAGTTTTTGGACTTAACGTTTGTTGCAAGAATAGACACCTTCTCTTGTGCACACTGCAGGGGCAAAAGGGCTGTTAACTGCAACAGACGACATAAACAATTTAAAACAAATAACGCTGCATTGAGAAAAATGCACTTAACAAGGAAGAAAATATCTTAAGAATATATAACTTACTTAACAAAATTACAATTTGAGAGAGGGCCCACAGTTAAAAGGGCTGCAGAATAGCTGCGTGTCCTCCTGCAAGGTCCTGGGTTTCATGTACCTCTTAACTAACTGGGGGTTATTCTCACACGGGGGTCCTTTCTTCCCTAGGAATAAATGGAGTGAAAGAGCAAATAGCAAGCAAGAAGAAACAGGTAGTAATTATTCTTTTCCTTTTTTAGACTACCTCAATCACCAAACGGGCATTTATATTCAAGGATGTTTTCATACATGTGTGGCTTGATTTTATTTCAAAGCAGCATATCTAACTTAATGGGGAAAATGACACATAATTCAATAAAATTGTATTGCCAAAAGCACAGATCTAATTCAATATGGAACCTTCAGAGGAAGAACAACCTACATACACTGAATAGCAAGGAAGAATGAGGGAAAGAATACCACAAAATCGTCAGTGAATATGTCCTTCTGGTAGTGAATTGATACATAAACCATAACACAGATAGCTCATCAGAACCACTTTACAAAGTACTGTAAGTATAAATTACAAACTCACCACCTAAAGAAACTACACCCACAGACAAAAACAAATGTGACAAGGCATTTGGAGTACTTTAATAGCTTTATTTATATTTTCTAAATGTTTTAGGTTCCTTATTTTTTTTCCCCATCACAGTAGACAGAGCCTACTTCCTTCAACACCAGAAGTTTTTTTATTGGCTACTGGGAGAGTCTTCGTGTGTTTTAAGTCCCTACCAGACAACTAAAACCTTTTGAGTCAGTTAGAAGCTCTGACACCAGGCCAGCACCAAATGAACAGGTAAGATATTTATTAGAATTGAAAACCAATTTTTAAATAAAAACTGTGTTTCCACTTAGTGTCTTATACTACTTCATCCAGCATTTCAAAATCTAAAACAGTCACATAAAGTGTTTTTATAAGCTGGTAGCACACTCATTTGTTGGCAAAATGTGGCCACTTATGGACTATGGTCTTCATTTGTCCATTTTTTGTGAACATTCATTACAGAATAAGGCATTGATTTATACACAGCTGATACAGACCCCACTGATGGATTTCTATAGCACACCACAAGCACTGAACCGTATGTGCAACATATTATCTCCCTAAAATCCCAAAACTTCAAAGTTTGAGAAAAAAGAAAATTTGGCTCCCAAAGTTTAACATAAGGGCTGGTACGGTGAGGGAATATGCAAGCATGTTTCACTGGATGAGGGCAGTTTTTGTGGGTCCCATGCACTAGAGTTTCTTTAGATTTTCAGTGTGTAGAGTATTCTATATCCTGGTGAAGAAAGGCAAAGTTCTGGGAACAAGATTCTCCAGATCTTCCTGATAAGAATTGTGTGCAAGACCCTTTTTGCCCAAAACCTTGACTAGTTTGACAAATAAAGTATATTTTTTTTCCTTCTAATGTGCTTCCTTTTCATTAAAAGTATGCATCATTTTCTTTTATGGAGGTAAAACAGTGAAACAAAAGAATTAGAAAAGAAGGGCCTACACATGACGAGTACAGGCTGCTTCCTGATCCAGCAATGTTAACAATTTATTGCATTTAGAAAGTGATTCTCTGGACACAAAGTTTATAGAAATCTGCATCTATAGATAAATCAGGTGGGACTTAACTTGGGATCTACCATTTAAGGAGAACATAACTTGCCAAAGAAAATGATGTTTCGTGTTTTGTTGTGCCTGATGAGGTAAATAAATGGGTGGTCAGCATTGAATTCATCCTTGTGTTGCAGGATCCGGGATCCTGGCACCTCTATGGAGTCTCCACCATCTTCAGTTATTTCTAAGCACACTCTGTGAATCACGTTTGATAGGGCCACTCCCTTGGTTTCTGACATTCCAGAGAAATCAGATGTGCTTTCATTAAATAAGTTTTTCAGCCCTAAGTTTTCCAAACTAGCCTTAGGATCGACCACTTTTTCCACCTTAAACTTTGGAAGGGAGAGTTTGACTTTGGCATTGGCCATGGTGCTGGGATTGGTCCACTGTGACAGTGTTTCTGAGTTGAGTTGTTTTTCAATCTGAAGGATAAAAAAGAAAAGTAATCAGTCTTATTTATTTCTAATTGTAAAAGATTTTGATTGATTAAAAACATAGAGTGTTTATTAGGAACCCTGTTTCAAATCAGCCTGCATGGAACCGGAAGGGTGGCCTAGCACCTCCGGCACTGTTACTATTTCCTCCTAGAAGCTCCACCAGCCACCTAGCTTCGCTCTCTTCCTCTCCCTACATCAGTGCTCACTGCTCCATTTTCACTGAGATGTAGGAGGGCATTTTTTATTCATTTGCTTTGAGTTGTACAGTAGCTTTACAGAAACGGATGTATGGATTATGATACTGCATATGCAACACAGAAATGAAGATACAATTAGAAAGGTTTTATATGTTTCCTGAATGCTTATAATTTCTCTACAAGCAAATCCAGAATATCCATACGCTGGCCATGCCAAAATGTAATAACTCAAATTAAAGGTAAAATTACTCTTTATTTAAAAAATGGGAATTTGGACTGTCTCTGAGTCATTCTGTAAGCTCACTGATGGTGCATTCATCCATTTCCATTGGTTTTTAAAAATGAAACATGCAACAAAGCTCAAATGGCTTAGTCAAAAAATTCTTTATAGAGCA
>RJWM01028122.1:0-25998 GCA_004363535.1 Dasyprocta punctata | reverse complement strand
AGCCCCTCTCGTTCTCCTCCGAGGTCCCAGGTCAGGACCCCGGAAGGCAGTCCATGTTTAGTCCTGATCCATGCCTGTGCCGCTCGGGCGGGCGGGGGCCCCGCGAGGAGCCCCTCTCGTTCTCCTCCGAGGTCCCAGGTCAGGACCCCGGAAGGCAGTCCATGTTTAGTCCTGATCCATGCCTGTGCCGCTCGGGCGGCCAGATTTCATTTTTAATGTGAAATGTTTTTTTGAAAATAATAGAGCAGTCATAACAAAAAATGATAGTCATACAGCTGGTTTCTCTTGATTCATTGAGGGGAAAGTTTTGTGCTAATAATTTTCTGGACAATGTTTCATGTCTATATTTTACATCCTAAACAACTGCTGTGACTATAACAATATGCAATGTATTGGTTATTGTTACTCTCCTATTGGTCTGTTGTGAAATTCTGTTTTACTTTAATTTCTCATTTTTCTTCTGTTTAAAATAATAAAAAGAAGCCGGGCGTGGTGGCGCACGCCTTTAATCCCAGCACTCAGGAGGCTGAGGTAGGCAGAGCGTTGTGAGTTTGAGGCTGGCTTGGGCTACAACGCGAACGCAAGGTCGGCCTGAGCTACATAGTGCGACCCTGCCTCAAAAAACTAGGGCCAGGAGTTTGGCTCAGTGCCTTAAGCACCTGCCCTGGCAGGTGCGAGGTTGTGAGTTCAATCCCCAGTGCTGCAAAAAAAAAAAAAATAAATAAAATAAAATAAAATAAAATAATAAAAAAGAAAAAGAAAAAAGAAATCAGCACTGAGAAATCAGTGAAAGGGCTGAACAAGGACCGGCCCTCTGCGGATGGCTCAAAGGAGGCGGCAGCACCCGTGGGCACAGTCCACAGACAGACAGGAAGCTCTTCCTTTATGTCCAGTGTGGCCTCAGACAGATAGACAGGCAGGCAGGTATGCAGATAGATAGACAGACAGACACTTTTTAGTTTTTAAAAGTGGAAAAAAAAGAATGGAAAGATACATACTGAAATTTTAACAGCAGCTACCTCTACCTAGTGATCGTGAATGATTTTAAATTTTTCCTCTGTGCTTACAAATATTTTCTGGTTTTTTTCCTCAAATGCATTTTATTTCATAGAGAAAGAGAAAAAGAAAACAAAAGAAAAAATTTCAAAACACGTCAATCGGGGGACAAATATTTTCTAAAATCCCCACAGTATCCCCACAGTACTACTTTTCATTTACTATTTTAACCATTTTCAAGCATACCATTCTGGCGGGGTGCAGTGACGCATGTCTGTAATCTCAGCACTTGGGAGGCTGAGGCAGGAAAATCGCCAGGAGTTCGAGACCAGCATGGGCTACACAGTGAAATTAAGGGCAGCCTGGACTACATGGTGAGACCCTGTCTCAAAAAAGGAAAACAACTCATATGCTGTTGTGAGGCATTGAGCACATTCACACTGTAGTGTGATAATCTCAGTCATCCATCTCCAAAACTTTTTTATCACCCTGAGCTGAAACTCTGAATGCAGTGAAAACAAACTTCCCCCATCTGCCGGTCCCTGAAAACCACACTCCTACTTTCTATCTATGAATTTGCCTATTTTACCTCATATAACTGGAATCATATATTTTTCTATTTCATATGATATTTTTCTGGCTTAGGTTACTTAGCAGAATGTCTTCATGGTATATTGTAATTCGGATTACAGTATTGGGGATCAGAAAACAACGCGCTCCAATATGATGGCACTTCAGATTCCAACTGGGCACCACAAGTGGGGAGAGGCTTTCTCTGACAATCCCTTCTCCACCGAGCAACACATTCATCAGTAACACAAGGGCTCCCCAAACCTCGGTGACCTCTCATTAACCAAGGGACCTCAAATGTACCGCAGAGGAAGAGGCTGGCATCTGAACATCACACCCGGGGCCCAGGGGAACTCTGGCTCAGGCCATTGTCTGCTCTCCAGGCTCCTTTTCTCTCCTAAATATAATTTACTACCCTACTTTATAACCTCCATTTCCATCTTCTCTACAAAGAAGAGTGTATGAGTTTCTGGGGCTGGAGGTGTCGCTCAGTGATAGACATGTGCTTAGCACAGGGACCTGCATTTATCCCCAGCTCCAGGAAAAAAGGGGGGAGGGGCAGGTAAGCATGTGGCTCTCACTGGAGGGCTGAGGATTTAGCTCAGTGGCTTAAGCACCTGCCTGGCAGGCACAAGGTTGTGAGTTCAATCCCAGTACCACAAAAGAAAAAAAAAAAAAAAAAAAAAAAAAAAAGAATCTCACTGGATTATTGGGTCATTCTTCTGAGTGCTCTCTGTTAATAAACTTATATGTTTTTCTCCCATTACTCTGTCCACTATCAGTTGGTTTCAGTAGATCCAATTATCGGATGTTCAGAGGGAAATCTGGACTTCCCCACGAATGTTTCTCCACGTTCTAGTAAGCATCAGAATTTTTTTTTTCTGGGCTGGGACCCAGCCCTGGATCTCCTGCATGCCAGGCAACTGTGCTACTGCTGAGCCACGTTCCCAGCTTTCATTTCTTTTTTTTATTTTTTGGTATTGAAGATTGAATTCAAGGCCTTTGCACTGAGCTGCATCCACAGCCTTTTTGTAAGTTTTCATTATGAGATGGTTCCCAGGCTGGCTTCAAACTTGCAGTCCTGCCTTGACTTCCCAGGGCGCCAGGATTACAGGTGTGTACCACTATGCCTGGCCGCCCTCATTCCCTTGTGAGGCCAAATAATGGTTCATTGCAGGTGGATGACAGGCTCTGTTTTCCTCTCCCTTGCTGATGAGCATCTGGGTTGCTTCTGACGACTGTCTCTTTGTGAATGATGCTGCCACAAACATGGGTGAACAAACACTACAGTGCAAGTCCACGGGTCTGGCCCCTGGCCTGCGGCACGATCGGGATGGGGCAACCCTCGGGAGGTGCAGCCTCCTGGGAGTGAGCGAGATGCCCTCCACCCCTGCCTTCTCTCCCAGCCTCTGTGAATTGGGCAACTTCCTCCCCATGCAATGCAATCCTCGTGATGGTGTGCTGCCTCATCACAACAGGGCACAACAGGGCCAGCCGATCACAGCCAAAACAAATCTTCCCTTCTTTAAATTGATTATCTCAGGCGTTGGGTTACAGTGACGGAGAGCTGACAAATATGGCAACTATCTTTGAGTCTTTACTTTCAATTCTTTTGGGTACATTCTTAAAAGTTGAGCTGCTGGATCATATGACAGTTTTTTGAAGAACTCCCTTACTGTTTTCCACAGTGGCCTTTCTATTTTATATTTGCAACCAGCCACGTACAAGACTTCCTATTTCCCCCACCTGCTCTGTTTTGTTTAATAATAGTCACCCTAAAGAATGTGATGTGGTATCTTACTAATTCAGAGTTGCATTTCCCTGATCCAAGTTACTTTTGTTTTAAGCCAGTTCTATCTGAATCAAAACATTTGTCATGTATTTCTCAATAATGTAGAACTGAGCCAGGCATGTTGGCGCACGCCTTTAATCCCAGCACTCGGGAGGCTGAGGTAGGAGGAGCATTGTGAGTTCGAGGCCCACTTGGGCTACAACACGAGCGCAAGGCTGGCCTGAGCTACATAGTGCGACCCTGCCTCAAAAAACTAGGGCCAGGAGTTTGGCTCAGTGGCTTAAGTGCCTGTCTGGCAGGCGCGAGGCTGTGAGTTCAATCCCCGGTACTGCAAAAAAAAAAAAAAAAAAAAATGTAGAACTGTCTTCTTTTATACTTATTCTTTTCACTTTACCAACAAAACAAAACAAAACAAAACAAAAACAAAAAAAACAAAAAAAACACTGTATGAAATAGGGGCTGGGGATATAGCTCTGTGGCATAGCGCCTGTCCGGCAAGGGTGAAGTTTTGAGTTCCATCCCCACTACCAAAAACAAAACAAAACAAAACAAAACAAAAAAACTTTTCACTTTAAAAATTGTGGTGAAGTTGGGTGTGGTGGCACACACCTGTAATCCCAGTGCATGAGAGCCTGAGGCAGGAGGATTGTCAAAAGTCTGAGGCCAGCCTGGGCTACAGTGAGTCCAAGGCCACCTGAACTACATAGCAAGACCTTGTCTCAAAAAAACAACAACAACAAAAAAGTGGTGAAGTATACTTGACTTTTTTTTTTTTTTTTTGGTCCTTTTGAGACAAGGTCTCATTACGCAGTTCAGGCTGGCCTTGAGCTCACTTTGTAGCTCAGGCTGGTCTCAGACTTACAATGATTCTCCTGCCTCAGCCTCCTGAGTGCTGGGATTACAGGTGTGTGACACCATGCCTGGTTTAAAATTTGCCTTTCTAACCATTGCAAAGTGTGTCATTCAGTATGAAGTACATCCACCTAGTTATGCCCTCACCAAAACACTTTTTATAATGAGGAAAAGAGAGAAAAAAGGAGGAGAAACCATAAATTCTCGGGCCCTGGAGATCTGTAACACAGGTTATGTTGATGTTGAAAACCTCTGCCGGGCCAGGCTCAGTGCCAGGCAGGGGCTTCCCAGGTAAGTGCGATGGGCTCTGCCTCTAGGTTTTAGCCTTTGTGGGGAGCAGACATCCTCAAGGATGTGTGGTGTGGGTGTGGGGTCAGGAAGGAGGTCTCCATGAGAACCCTGTGGGCTCGGGCCTGAAGTACACGCAGACCTTTCCAGATGCAGCGCGGGTAGAAGAGCTGGCATGTGCTATTGGGCTGCACCATGACACATGCATTTGTTCACAGTTTACATCTGTGTTCCCTACTTGATAAGCATCATGAGAACAGGCCTAGTGGTCTCACTCACCAGGGAAGCCTCCCATGCCCAGCACCAGAAGAAGTACAAACAACACTTAAGGAATAGCCGGGTATGGTGACACATGCCTGTAATCCTAGCACTCGGGAGGCTGAGGCAGGAAGATCATTGTGAGTTCAAAGCCAGCCTGGGCTACAAAGTCAGTTCAAGGCCAGAATGAATTGCATAGCAAGACCCTATATATCAGAAAGACACACACACAAAAACAACAACAACAACAACAAAAAAAACAACTTAATGAATAAATGAGTACTTGATGTGGAGGAAAGAACTTAGGCTCTGAGGGGCGGACAGTACGGCTGCCCTCCACAGAGTGCATTACACGGACAGGAGAAATGAGGACAGCTCTCGGGCTGCACGACAGGAGCCCGTGAAGGCGGAGTATGTAGACCCAGGGCGGGAGAACAGAAGGGCACGTATACTGGTGGTTGGGGGAACCTTCCAAGAAAAGCCTGAGGCTGGGAAGCAGGCCCAGGAGGAGGGGCTCTCTTTTTATGAGGCTCAGAGGGCCAGGGGAGGTAAGACCAAGTATCAATCATGGGCGAGGATGTGAAATAAGGAGAACTTTCCTTCGCTACGGAAGAGAGGTTCTTCCTCATCCCAGGTTCGCACAGAATTCTGGTCACTCGCTGGCACTGGCTGCCATTTGGGCCAACCAGAAGGCCCCCAACGCCTGCACTGGGCTACCAGCCCTGAGGTGCTCTGCGCCCGGAGCGCTTTCCCGGACCGGCCTTCCGCGGCAGGGTGCGCGGCGTGCTGCGCCTCCCCGGAACACACCACGGGCCGGAAGGAAACGCTCAGCTTCAGGGACGAGTTAGAGGCCTAGGGTGACGGTTTATCTGGGAAAGACGGCAAAGAAAGGGGCCAGACTGCTACCGTGGGGTGGTCGGGGGCGTCAGAGGTGAGCACCCCGACCTTTCATGCCGGCTGCTCTCATTTAGCTCCAGTGTCTTCCCATCTCCCGGGCGTCCCCGCCACCCGAGCTGTCGGGCCGTCCGCCTGCTTCCTCCTGGCCGTGGGATTTCTTCCTGCCCCTTTGGGAGGGGTGATGGGGGCGGGGGGCTTGCAGGAGGACAGCGTAGACTTAGTGATTGAGGAAAGCGGACGGGCGCACCTGTGCGTATCCGGAGCACCAGTGCAGTGATGTTCGAGTGGGAACACACGTAGGTGTGCACACGCGTGGGGGTGCGCGCGTGTCACACACACTAGACCGGAGTCCCCCGGTGGCTGCCCCTTGTCTCCCCTGCATTCTGTCGGGTGGGTGAGGGGAGCTGGTCTTCCCGGTCTTCCTGTCGCCGGCTTCCTCGGAGGTAACGCTCCCTGATAAATTCTATGGTAATTGTGTTACCTGGCGCCTCTCTCCCCATCCTTTGTCTTTCTAATCACTCTAACTGCAGCGTTCGTCGGCTGTGGAGGCAGAAACTGCTTTTGCTAAGTTTTCCCACTGATGGAATAAAACTCAGCGAGGCCTTCATTCCGTCTTTCCCCTATTCACCGGGTCCCCTGTCCCTGCGGGCCTGAACCCCTGTGCAGCTGACCGGATTTCAGCGGACAGAAGGAAGACCCTGCCACTTCCGCGAGCGCGAAGGGACCGGCGCTGGCGAGCGCGCCCGTCCGCCCACGGGGCTCTGCCAGAGGGGACTTGGTGCGGGCCAGGCCGGCGCGGCATCCTCGGCCCGGCCTGGGGGTCCGGCGCCAGACTCACTGCACGGAGCTCCCCCGCGACCCGCGGGCCGGGCCAGGGTGTGGAGCCCGCGAGGGCAGAGGCTCCCCGCTGCGGCTCCAGGCTGAGTGCAGGCGGGCTCCTCCCTCCCAAGCTGGAAGAAGCTGTTGGTACCGTTAGAGACAGTGGAGGGGTCTGTCACCCTGCTTTCTGTTTAATTCAAAATAACACCTTTCGGTTTTTCTTGCTTCTATTGTCCTAAGAGAGGCAGGAGATAGAACAACAAAAGCTTAGGGGATCTCTGATGCCCCAGGGAAGCGCACAACAAGCACCTTGGGTCCCCTAGTTTGGCCTTTGGGTCATCCACCGCCTTACGGCTCATAAGCAAGCACTGCAGCGCCTAAACATGAGCAGGCGCGCTAAGAGCCCCTAAGATGACTCAGCACCCTGTCAATCATTCCTGTCAGTCACACCTAGAGACTCCGCGGGAGGCACCTAAAGTAGAGGAGTCCGGCCTTTAAATTCTGAAAGCCTGAGTTACTGCCCCCCTTTTTCCTGTTGCTACTTTTGACCCGTGTGCAGTGCTTTTCTGTCACCTGGCACCTTTCTCTATCTGTGTTGTACTTTATTATTTATTTACTTGTTACCAGGGCTCGAACTCACAACCTCATGCGCCTGCCAGGCAGGTGCTTACACCACTGAGCTAAATCCCCGACCCCTGTGTTGTACTTCTGTTGGCACACAGTGGTCTTGAGCTGCTTACTGCTTACTACTGGGTGTCTGCTTAGCAGCTGTTGCCTCGTCGGATGCGAGAAGCTTATTATTGGCCCACCCAGCCTGGACACTCACTGGGTTACACGGCACTCTGCTTGCTGTGCGGTAAGTGCCCTGCGGGCTGTGTGGTGGGGTCACAGCTGGGGGGGGGCAGGTGACACCATGGGGACTCAGTCACGGCCGTGTGTCACCAGGCCATCCAGGGCTCTCACTCTAAGCACCACCGAGCCCAGAGAAATGCAGATCAAACAGACACGGGGGAGGCCCGGGAAGAGTGTGGGTTCTAGCACACTCCAGATGAGGAAACGTCAGGGATCCACAGGGAAGCCCACAGAACCCTTGAGAGCTGGGCTCTCCTTCTGGGAGAGCCCTGCTGGCTGCTTTCCCACCCAGACCAAAGGGCACAGCCAGGAGGCCTCCCTCAGCCCCACCCAGGTCCCTGGAATCATGCTGGAGGTTCCCAGCCTGACCGCAGTCACACATGAGCTGTGTCCTGTTCACAGTGGCCTAGAAACTGGCCTGGGACCTTCCTCTTCCCTCACATGAGTGCCAGGGACTCCAGGGGGACCGGCAACAGTGCATTTGTGTGGTCAGGAGACGTCTGTGGCAGCTGTGGCCACCACTGGACCTCCCTGGGCCCTTTCTCAGTGGAGGCTGCATGCCTGAAGGTTCCCAGCTGCCAGCTCCAATCCGCTGCTTCCTCCTGGAAGGTGCCTCGGAGTGTGTGTGCGAGTGCGCGCATGTGTGAAGATTATCTCTCTCCAAGTCCACGAGATCCCTCAGACACAAACTACTTTAAATTCAAGGGAAGAAAACAGACAGGAAGCAGTAGACGCTAATTTGTGGTTTGGTTCAATGGTTTCCAACCTTAGCTGCACAGTAGTTACCTAAGGAGTTTAAAGAAAAAAAACCAAACCACTCACATCTAAAATTTAACAGGCACTTCCAAAGAGATGCTCTAAATGGCAAGGAACACAGGAAAAGGTGCTTAACTGTATTCATCCCTGTTGTAGTCAGGGGTTTGCAAGGAGAACAAGACTATACAGGGCACATAATTTATAGTATTATTTATAATGGTCACCCAAGGAGTCAAATACAAAGAGTGCAGGAAATCAGTCCAACACTAAAGACCTAGAGAATCCAGCCGAGGGCCTGGATCCCATGGCAGTGTCCCATATGAGTCCTGCTGAAGACCTAGAGCCCATGGCAATGTCTCCCATAAGTCCAGCTGGAGGCCTAGAGCCCACGACAACGGCTCATGCAAGTCTGTATCAAGGATCTATGCTGAGAAAGCCTAAAGGTCAGCAGTGGAAGCTAGAAAGTCTGCACCACTGGAGGCAGGAAGCAAAGCTCAAAGTAAGGACCAGGGCTCCCCTGAAAAGTACCACAGCCATCCTTAGCCACAATGTGGTCCTGAACTCTTCAAACAATAACAGCCGAGTTCATATCAGGAAAACCAGTGTGACACGCTTCTCCGGGAGATTAAACAGTGCACCATCTTCCCCTCTGGAGTCAGCAAGCAATGCTCAACGTAAGGACCAGAGCTCCCCCGAAGTGAACCACAGCCATTCTCAGCGACAACAAGGTCCCGAGCTCCTTTCACGATGAGAACAGCCGAGTTCATATCAGGGAAGAAGCTCAATAAGCTCCTCCAGGAGAACCAACGGTGACAGGAGAACCAACAGCACCAAACAGCAACTTCTTCATCTCCGGTTCTCCTTTTTCTCTTGGAAACAATCCTCAGGTGGCCCATCCACATTCAGCACCACGCTGATTCAGTTCAGCTGGATGCCACAAGCTGACCACCAATTACTAATCCACCACAGTCCCCAGGAAAATGCAAACGAAAACCACACTGTGACTGTGATACTACCACATCCCCATTAGAATGGCTAACTTGGGAGACACACACACAAAATACCAATTGTTGACAGATGTGATACAACCAGAACTACCAGACATTGCTAGAGCAAGTGTAAACTGGTACAGCACTTGGGAAAATTATTTGGTATAAGGTACTAAAGCTGAACATACTCATAACCATACTTGCCGAGTTATTCCACTTTTAAGCCTGTACCCAAAAGAAATGTATAATATGCTCCTAAAAACACATACTAGAATATTTATAGCAGTAGCAGTCATAACAGTTCCACACTAGAAACAACAATTCAAACATCCATCAGTGGTAGAATGGGTAAACCAAGGAAAATCTACACAGTAGAATATTCTAAGGCAGTGGTGGGGAACCCACAGCACGCATACCACAGAGGGCTGCTCAGGTCACTGAAATCTCTAAAAGGTTCGTCATGATTGCTCTGCGGTGATAAAGAGTGAACCAACTACAACAGACATAAGCAACAATGTAGGTGACTCATCTCACAGTATAATGCTGAGTGGAAGAAGCCAGAGGAAAAAAAAAAAGAACATGTTCTGTGTAATTCTATGTACTGTCAAGACTGAAAACAGGCAGAAGCAAACAATACCATCAGAAGCCCACAGATGGTTAGAGAGGGCTTCTGGGCCCACAGTGACTGAATGAAGATGCCACCCGGACTGGTGATACTCTTTTCTTAATCTGGATCCCGGTCCCTTGGGTTAAGTTCACTTTGTGAAAATGCACTGAGCTTTATAAATATGGCTTGTGCTTTTTTTTTTTCTAGCTGATGTGTATGTTAGCCTTTGATAGAATCTGTATTTTAAAATTTATTATTTGAGCCAGGCGTGGTGGCGCATGCCTTTAATCCCAGCACTCGGGAGGCTGAGGTAGGAGGAGCGTTGTGAGTTCGAGGCCCGCTTGGGCTACAACGTGAGTGCAAAACAGGCCTGAGCTACATAATGCAACCCTGCCTCAAAAAACTAGGGCCAGGAGGTTGGCTCAGTGGCTTAAGCACCTGCCCTGGCAGGTGCGAGGTTATGAGTTCGATTCCTGGTGCCGCAGAAAATAAATAAATACATAAATAAATAAAAGTAAAAATAAAATTTATTATTTGAAGCTGGTGGCACATGCCTGTAATCTCAGCACTTGGGAGGCTGAGGCAGGAGGCAAGTTTGAGATCAGCCTGAGCTACAAAGTGAACTCAAGGCCAGCCTGAATTGCATAGCAAGACCCTGTCTCTAAAAGACTAAATAACAATAAATGAAATTTAAAAAGTAAATAAAAATTAGTATTTGAAGCCCACATCAACTTCATCAGAATCCTTGGGGCGGGGGTGAGATCCAGGCACTGCTGCTTTCTAACATCCCAGATGACTGCAGTGTGCAGCCAGGATTGAAGGCCCTGGAAAAGCAGATCCACTCGCAGCCTCAAGGCTGGTCCTGACGAAAGCCAGCCCAGAGCAGCAGGATGCCTGGGTCCCCAGCAGGGACCGGGCGGAGGGGGGGCTGCCGTAGGCTGTTGCAATGTTTCTTCCTCTGCAGCCTGTTGAAAGGGGCTTGCATCAGCGTGTCACAGGGTGTAATGGGAACAAGACGGGCTCCTCCTCAAGGAAGTAGATCACCCAGCACTGCTGTGGAGAGGTGGCAGCCGGGCTTCCCAGGGCTGCCGCCCAGGGCAGAGGCATTTCTGACAAGCTGGTGGGGTGGGGAGGAGGTCTGACTCAGGGCCCCAGATCGTATCCATGCTCCTTGGCCTCTGTGTCCAGATTAGGAACGTGCAACACCCTGCTAAGGACAGGTTGGTCTCGGCTGTGTGTGTGGCTGAGAACTTCTCCACTCCAGGAGCGTGGTGGCTGCCTCCCTGGTGATGGCCGATGTGGGCATACTCCGGTCAAACTATGGGCAGCTTGGAGAGGGTGAGGCAGGCCACAGGCTCATGCGCAGGTGTTCTGCCCACCTGCGTCCCACCTTGTAGAAACATGGACCACTGCTCCCTTCGGCAGACATACACGGAAACAGACCAGGGCTGCACCAAGGCCCAGCCTGCATCCTCCAGCCCTCTGGGCGGGGCCTCTGCCGTGCACGGTGAACCGGCTGAGCTGCAGCCTGGGTCTCCCACCACTGTCCTTGGTGCCTGTCTTGCAGGCTGGTGTCGTAGAGCCTGGCGCGGCCCACACCCCTGCTGGACAGGAACGCATGGGCCTTCAGCTGGCCTCACTTGGTTAAAGGACTCTGAGCAGTGGCCGTGGGGGCCGCACTCAGCTGTGGAAGGAATAGCACTCAAAGACAGTGAGGTTTTTAAAAACCCCTAGAGGCAGACAAAGCACGGCTAAGGCAGGAGGAGGGTAAAGGCATCTCCCTCTCCTGGCCACCTCCTCTCCATGAGGGGAATCCTCCTCCAGCCCAGTTGTGCTGAGGGTCCACAGCCCTGCACGAGTGGGTGCCTGCCTGAGCCACACCTGCCTGGCCCGTCACCTCCACGCGCCACCTCCCCTCCTCCAGCTGCGAATGCCACAATGACAAGCTTTTCTAGCCAGTGACACTACCCCATCCTGTTGTCTTTTTAAAGAAGCATTTATGAAATGTTTCTTTTTTGAGCTTCAGGAAGTGAGTGGCCAAAAGAAGTTCTTGATTTTGCTTTGTTTTGTTTTTCTCCCCCAGAGATATATGTGCTTGGAAGTGTTATGAGAACTAAGAGAAAAGTGAGGACCGACCAGCGGCAGGATGGAGAGGAGAGAGGAAACTCTGAGGTGTGTCTGTGGGGTGGTGCAGGTTGGACTTGGACATGGGCCAGGGGACCTGGGGTGTGACATGTGGACAAGGCCTGGTCCACCCTGGGCTCTAGTGTGACCTCATGCCAGTGGACAGACAGGTACACGGCTCTCCTCAGAGCAAAAGTATCAAAGGGCCAAACTTGCCAGGTGTGGCAGCAACTCATAATCCCAACACTCTGCAGGGCGGAGGCAGGAGGACTGCAGTTTAAACCCAGCTGGGTAATTCAGTGAGGCGCCTGTCTCAAAACAAAGAAAATAACTAGGGTTACAATGTAGTTTATGCGGGGGATGTTCGAGCACACCTGTCATCCCAGCACCAGGAGGCTGAGGCAGGAGGATTGTGTGAGTTCATGGCCAATTTGGGCTACACAGTGAGATCCTGTCGTTTTGTTTTAGTACCAGGAATCGAACTCAGGACCTTGCACTTACCAGGCAGGTGCTTATGCTGCTGAGCTAGATTCCTGGCCCAAGATCCTGTCTTTAAAAAAAAAAAAAGAACGTAGCTTAATGAGGATGTCCTGGGTTCAATTCCCAGTACCACAAAAATAAATACAAATACAGATAAAACTGACCGGAAGCTGCATAGGTAAGGCAGTTCCACCTGCAGTCCTTCTCCTGGATGTGTGGGGGAAGCCTGCCCACACGGTCTGGGTGTCCATCAGATATCAACTTCATCTTGCAAATCTGTGATCCAGGGTGGTGCTGAAACCTTTCCTGACTCTGTTGATGTGTGCTTGCCATATGACTTCAGGAAGTCATCATAAATTCTCTGTCCTACTTTTCCTTTATTTACATACTTATTTTCCTTTTTAAAACACTCTAGTAAGCTGGGTGTGGTGGCGCAGGCCTGTAATCCCAGCACTGCGGATACAGACACTGGAGGGTCATCATGGGTTCAAGGCCAGCCCGAACTACACAGTGAGACCCTGTCTCAAAGTCAATCACTCACTTACTCTAGGAAAAAGTCACTCACTCAGGGCCCTCTGTTACCCGTGGTACACTTCTGAACTAGGATGCGAATGACAACAAAAAAGCCCTGTGTGGCCTAGAGCAGTCACAAAGCTCACACCCAGGCCTCGCTGGGGAACAGTTTGTTCTTAGGTTACATGCAAATCAGGAAAGGCTTCCGTACCGGTCTCAGTCTCAGCAGGAAACGTGCACACCCCTCAAGTAACAGAGGAGAGTTTAAGGAAGGGACTGTTTCCAAGGGGTGGGCAGGATGGAGAGAAATCCACGCCCCAGGGTCCAACAGCTGTGACCACGAGGCCCTGCTCAGAGAGAACGCAGAGGTTATGGGACCCAGACAGCAGCAGGAAAGGGCTCCTGGCAGAAATTGTGGTTTGGGGGTGAAGAACACAGATGCTGTTGACCTGAAACCCAGCAAGGGAAGGGGCTGGGTATTATGTGCCCCAACACCAGTCTCTTCCACCCTCCAGTCTCAGCAAGGATCTCATCTGGCCAGACCGAGGGACAAGTGTGAGGACACAGCTTATACGTGCCACCGAAGTCAAAACCTGGAAGGAGTGGGGAAGGGCAGGAAGCTGGCAGACACAGGACTGGGTGGGAGATGACAACCGAGGAAGGTCGGCCTGGTCATCTGGCTTAGATGCACTCAACAATGAGCCAGAAGTTACCTTGGTAGCACGTGTCCCCTTGCCACGGGTTCCTGGGATCAGGGGATGAGATGCAGCCAGACCCAGAGACGGCCAGAAGAATGGTCTCAGGAATTCCAGCACAGGGGCCAAGGGCCCGCAGCACAGAGAGATGGAGCTCTCCTTAGTTTAATCATTCCGAGGTAAGCACGGATGTTTATAACGATGACCCCGACTCATCAACAAGAGGTGTGGCCGCTGTGCCACTTAACGCTGTACTGGTTTTTTTTTTTTTGAAACAGGGTCTCCCTAGGCAGTTCAGGCTGGTCTCAAGTTTGTAGCCCAGGTTGGTCTCGAATTTGCAAGGATCCTCCTGCCTCAGCCTCCTGTGTGCTGGGATTACATGCGTGCGCCACCAAGCCTGGTTTAACGTTGTACTTTTACAGAGCTGAGAGGACCGTAACACAAATTAGAGATGGGTTCACCCAACAGAGGCGCAAGACATGCCAGGTCACACACATGTCCCGGTCTCCTTGCTGTCCTGCGGCACCTCTATAATGCCAGCTGAGAAATCAAAGGGCGCCCTTAGGGAGGCGAAGAGCGCAGGAGCAGAGGCACAAGTGGCAGAGGACGCTCCACCAGCCCCTGGCTGCTGGAGGGAGTAGGTGGACGGACCACGGCTGACAGAGGAAGCCAGTCTCCTGGGGCGTAGGGGGCGCACTGATGGAAGACAGGATGCTTCACCCCAGAACCCCAGAAGAGTTCAGGCTGGGGAGACCAGGTATCGATCGGGGTGAGAGGTACAGGAGAGCCGAGTGTGCGACGAGATGTTATGTGACATCACTTCCATGAAACACCATGTGGCGTCTGTGTCGCTGGCCACAACGCTTGCCCTGGAGAGCCGAGCTGTACCATTTAAGAAGCCCAACGACCAGGCCATCATGCTGGACAGGCCACGTGTGGTCTCTCCGGTGGATGGCACAGCGGAGCCCAGCCTTCCAGCGATCTTGGCCCAGTGAGAAAACTGTCTTGGCAATGAGTCCTTCAGCCCCAGATGCCCCAGCTCCCAGCCACCTCCCAGTCCCTCGGTTGCTCTAGTCGCTCTGGCCCAGTCCTAGCTGCTGGGGACTAGAGATGAGCGGAGCCCTTTCTGGGTCCCTGACTCGCCGGGTAATACGGTGGTGGTTGTTTTACACTACAAAGTTTTAGGGTGGCTTGTTATAAAGCAATAGAGAAGTGGGAGACCACATGTGTCTCGGAAGGGTCTGCTCGGCTCTAGAGAGGTGCTAATTTCTTTCAGGATGACTTCTGGGAATTCGGGAGGAGTCCCTACTTTTCTGACTCTTGATGGAGGTAATGTGCTGGGTATAGAGAGACCTTTCCCATCCTCGTTGCGGTCCAGGAAGTTTTATAATTATAATCCCACGGAGAAGTTGTTGGAACTCTAGCGAGTTAATTCCAATCTACCACTTCCAGCACAACCCATGGTGAGAAGACCCTGAGACATATACACAGTTGTGGGGAGCCAAGGGGTCCTAAGTCCAGCCAAGATGGTGTTCACCGGAACAAAGGCCTGGCCCAAAACCCAACCGGGTTTTATTAATTCTCCATGAGGGGAGTGGCTCGGGGATGAGTGACAGTGAGAGTGGGAGGAAATACGTGACTGCCGTGACTGCTGTGAGCTGGGCTAGGCAGGAGGTCTGAGATCACCTCTGCAATAGGCAGAGGGCAAGAAATGCAGAGACAGCAATCTGCATAACACAGCTGAGATACCATCTAATAATTTGGGGTCGGTGCTTCAGTTCTGATGTACAATCCCTTTTGCCCTGGAAAGTCATAGCCTCTTTCTCGAGGCTTAGTCCCAGCCAACAGCGTGGAACATGGCTTTCCATCCCGCCTGGCTCAATCACATATTTGGGGAGCCACTGGGTGGGGTAACACTGACCTGTCACCTTGCTTCAGAGATTATACATCAGCTCCTCAGGCAGCCCAATTTACATTGCTTAAAGCCAATTGAAGGGACCAAGAAATAACCTAGCTAGTTCTGTACATATCAATACATGGAGACAGCGCCAAGTTTATCCAAAAGGAGACAGTTGCTCCTCTTTTCAAGGACAGTCGTCTCTGTGGTTCCCCACAGCTGGGTTTACAGATGGTGGTGAGGGGTCAGGCTCAGGGATGGAGCCCCGGGGCTGCCCTCTCCCTGCACCAGAGCCAGGGTGCCTCAGCAGGAGGAGGCTGCACATGCCCGTCCTCATCCGAAGTTGACATAGATGGGCCTTGGCTGCCACATATTTTACCAGGGCTTCCTGGAAAGGGGCCAGTAGTGGGGTGGGGGGCTCCCATGTTTGCCTGGGCATGAGCATTACCTCCAAGGTGCATCTCCTTGGTCACAGGCCCTCTGGCCCGATCTCCCAACCTCTCCCTTCACCCACTGTCTTTCTTTTTTGATACCAGGAATGGAACTCAGGACCTCGCACTTGCCAGGCAGGCGCTGTGCGCTGGGCTGTATCCCCAGCCCTCACTGCCTTTCCCTTGCCCTCTCTGTCCTGCCTCTGTCCCAGTCCTCCAGAGCTCTGGCCAGCAGCTACACAGCTGCCTTGCCTGCCAAGACAGACACGCTCAGCTGCCCCCCAACCTTTTTGGTTGCTACTTCCTTAAAAAAAAAAACCCAAAAACCAAAAAACAGAAAATCACCATCATTGTGTAAGTAGTATGTATTCCTTGTAGAAAAATAAGAAAATACTGATATCACTCAGGATTCTATCAGCCAAAAACCCAACCAAACATCCCCTTCCCCGAGGATTCCTAGGCTTCTGCACAAACAAAAATTCTCCAGGTCCGCGTCCCAGCTGAGCACGGATCCACCAAGCACTCACCATGCTGCAGGCCATGCCGGAACTTCGGAGGTGTTATTGTCGCCAGATCCTCCCAGTTTTGAGGTAGGTGTTAGGCCCATTCTACAGGGAGGAGACACAGGCTCAAGGAAGTCACTTTTTTTGTCCCGTTCTCTGGTTGATTAAGAGATTGGTCGGTCACTTGCAACTCCCCATGCAGGCTCTGAGGCTCCTTTCCTGGGATGTGACGGGCGATTTCCTTTCTCTGCAGCATCCTGATGGGTGATGCACCTGTGTACAGGTGGGAAAAATTCTGAATAACCAATTTCTTGGGCGTTCAGATGTTTGCTCCCCCCTTTTATAATAAACAACACAATTATACATATCTTTCCACATACACCTTTGTAAAATGTGCTTATTTTCCTAAGATGAACTCTGTAAAGTGGCACTGTTTGGTCAAAATTTGGACATTTTTTGTGGTACTAAGATTGAATTCAGGGCTGGGCGTGGTGGTGTATGCCTTTAATCCCAGTATTGGGGAGGCTGAGGCAGGAGGATCCTTGTGAGTTTGAGACTGGTCAGGGCTATAAAGTGAGTTCAAGATCAGCCTGAATTGCATAGTGAGACCCTGTCTCAAAAAATAGGGCCAGGGATTTAGCTCAGTGGCAAAAACACCTGCCTGACAGGCACGAGATTGTGAGTTCGATCCCTGATACCAAAAAAAAAAAAAAAAAAAAAAAAAACCCAAAACCAAAAACAAAAAAAGATTGAACTCAGGGTCTTCACACTGAGCTGTTTCCAGTCCTATATGTATTTGCATTATTTATATTACTAGCTTGTGTGTATAATGAGGTCTGTGTTGAGTTGGACACACACAGAGAACATAACTTGATCCTTTTCAATCCTTTCCCCCTCCCCCATTCCTCCCTCTTCCCTACCTCCCTTCCCCATCTCCAAAAAGTCTGCTTTATTTCCTACCATCTCCCTTTTATTTTATTCACTCATTTATTTATTTACTTCTATTTTAGATCTCTCATATGAGAGCAACCTTGCAATATTTAACTTTCAGTGCCTAATTTTGCTTCACATTATGTTCTCAAGACCCATTCACCTTCCTACAAATGATGCGATTCTGTTCCTTTTTTTTTTTTTTTTTGTATCAGGGATCAAACTCACGACCTTGTGCTTATCAGGCAAGCGCTTGTGCCACTGAGCTAAATCCCCAGCACCAGTTTGTTCTTTATGGCTGAATAACATCCACTGTGTATATACACCACATTTTGTTTATCCATTCATCTGTTGCCTGGTGTGTTAGTTCTTCTTCATTGCTGAGAAAAAATACCTGACACCCAAAATTAAGGACACAAACAAACAAAGAAACAAATCAAATCCCTGAAAATCAAGGAAGGAAAGGTTTATTCAGCTCAGTTTGTGGCGGCTTCAGTCCATAATCATCTGGCTCCAAGGCAGGGTGGCATGGGCGAGGGGCAGCTGTTCACGGTGGTGGAAGACAGCAAAGGCAGTAAGAGCAAAAGAGAGGTGCAGGCCTCTTTTCCTTTTTTTTTTTTTTTTTTTTTTTTTTTGCGGCACTGGGGATTGAACTCACAACCTCGCGCCCACCAGGACAGGTGCTTAAGGCACTGAGCCAAACTCCCGGCCCTGGTTTTTTTGAGGCAGGGTCACACTATGTAGCTCAGGCCGGCCTTCTGCTCGCGTTGTAGCCCAAGCCGGCCTCGAACTCACAACGCTCCGCCTACCTCAGCCTCCCGAGTGCTGTCTTTTCCTTATATTGTATTGGGTTACCTGCCCTAGGGTGGGCATAGTACACACGCCTCCAATCCCAACACTAGACAATAAACCAATCACAAACTCTAGATTCAGCCACCTCCGAAAAGTCTACCCCCGATGGCCCCCATGACCCCACGAGGCTCTGGGGGGACATCTAGACACAAACCATAGAATCCTGCCCCTGGCCCCCAAAGACTCATGCACATCCCTTTATGCAAAAGGCATTTTGTCCATCTCTAAGAGTTGCTGAAATCCTAACAGCTTCAGCATTGCTGAAATGTCCAAGTACCAAATCTCCTCTGAGATGTAGGGTAAATTCTTAGCTGTAAGCCCCTGTACAAGTGAAAACAAAGTTAAACACTTCCAGCATTCAGTGGCACAAGATAGACATTTCCATTCCAAAAGGTACAAACAGAGAGATATAAAGGATTGGGACCAAAGCGAGTTCAAAATCCAGCAGGGCAAACATTAAGTCCTGTAGTTTCATGTGCAGCATTGGAGGTAATCTGTGGCAAGCAGTAAGCTCCAAAGAGCTTGGGTGGCTCTGCCCCTATGGCACTTCTGATGATAGCGGCTCCTGAGGCTTTCCCCTTGCAGTTCTCCTCAGACAATCCACTTCCCAGGCTTCAAACTTCTGGGGTCTCCACTGAACCTCTGGTTTCACACTCACAGTCTTTTACACACTGCCCTCTCAGGGACACACTGCTTGGCCTCCCAGGCCTTTGAATTCTGGGTAGAAGTCGTCCTGATCCCACAATTCTGCCATTCTGTGTCCTGACTCCACAACTTTGCTATCCTGCATGCACCTAAAACCAGCTGCACGAGTCCAGCTGAAGACCTAGAGCCCATGGCAATGTCCTCCATGAGTCCAGCTGAAGGCCTAGAGCCCACAACAATGACTCAAGCAAGTCTGTATCAAGGATCTGCACTGGAAAGGCCCAAAGGCCAGTGGTGGAAGCTAGAAAGTCTGCACCAGCGGGATGAAGGATCTGAGCCAGCAGGCTGAGGGGTCTGCACTGGAGCCAGGAAGCGATGCTCAAGGTAAGGACCCAAGCCCCTCTGATGGTAACAACTGAGTTCATATCACAAAACTAGCACAACATGCTTCTCCAGGAGAATCCACAGCGCACCATCTTCCCCTCCAGTTTTCTTTTTATGTTGTTGGCAACAGTCCTCAGGTGAGCCTTCCATACCCAGCACCATGCTGATTCAGTTTAGCTGGGTGTTACAAGGTGACCATTAGTTCATCCACCACAATTCACCCCTGGTCAACTTGGTAACCAGACACATTTCCTTAAACCATAGTCTTCAGTGGCAGACTTGGGAAAAGTTAACATGTCTTGGTCTATTCAGATTTACATTAATATAGCAATTACATCCATAAAATTCTTTTTTGTGTTTTTTATTTTATTTTTTGCGGCACCAGGGATCGAACTCACAACTTCGCACCTGCCAGACAAGTGTGTAAGCCATTGAGCCAAACTCCCAGCCCTAGTTTTTTGAGGCAGGGTCACATTATGTAGCTCAGGCTGACCTTGCACTCGCGTTGTAGCCCGAGCCGGCCTCCAACTCACAACGTTCCTCCTACCTCAGCCTCCCCAGTGCTGGGATTAAAGGCCTGCACCACCACGCCCAGCTCATCCATACAATTCTTAATGCACTCATTTACACACCAAAAGCAAAATACTCAAAGGGTGATCAAAACTCCGTGTTAAAACTACAATGCTTTGACTAATTAAACAGATTACAAAGATATATCTGAAAACTACAGTAAAATCACATTAAAGGAGCTATTAACAATCACAATCCTTGCTTCCCATTAACTTGAAACAATAGGGCATAGCAACACTAAGAAACAGGGATCCCTTGTATTTCAAATAGACTCTTCCCTTCAGGTGAAAGGCCTTAGGTCATTTTCCATTGTCCTGTTCCTTCTCATTGTTCACGTTCTCCTCTGTGTCACCCTTGCAATCCACAGCTCTACTGGAGCCTTCCCTCTGGCCGAATGCTTCAAATCACCCTGCTAGCTCTTCGCTCTTAATTTCCAACAAGATCTGGCCAAAAGCTCTCAATAGTAACCATGCCACCAACCCAACAGTAGACTGCATTGAGATTTTTCTGTCACAGAGGCAGTATCTCTAAACACAGGTAAAATATAGACCAATTTCCTGCCAGAGCACAACACAAACCACCTGGGATCCAGCAGTCAATGCGGTCCTTCTCAATAGAAGCCCCCTGATGAGCAGCATTTCCATCAGTACTTTTATTTCCCATGCTCTGACCAGAGTCTCCCATATAGTTTACAGCATACAGGGGCTGCCTTTTTGGGCAGTCTCTCAAAACCTTTCCAAATTAATTCCCAAGGCTCTTAAGCCACATGGCCCAGCAACGTCACACCAATGATTCCCACTCTCCTAGTACCAATGTCTGTGTTGGTTACTTTTCTCTCGTTGCTGAGACAAAATACCCAGTACCCAAAATTAGGGAGGGAAGGTTTATCTAACTCATAGTTTGTGGAGGTTTCAGTCCATACTCAGCTGGCTCCAAGGCAGGGTGGGGTGGCTGAGGGGCAACCATTCGTGGCAGTGGAAGACAGCAAAAGCAACGAGAGCAAGAGAGGAGAAACAAGTCCTTCTTCCTCCCTTGTGCTGCATGCAGGCTACCCACCCTCACTCACACCCCCAATTCCAGCATTAGACAAGGAATCAATCACAAACTCTACATTCAGCCACCTCTGAAAAGCCTGCCCCCCATGACCACATGAGGCTTTAGGAGGACATCCAGACACAAACCATAGCACCTGGGATCTAGGCTGTTTATGGAGCCATGCTATTGTGAATCACACTGCTATAAAAATTAGTATATATGTATCTCGGTAGTATAACAGTCTTAATTCTTTGGGAAGACACCCAGGAGAGGTATTGCTGGGTCACATGGAATTTCTATTTTTAGTTTTTTGGGGGAGTCTCCATACTGGGTCTCTTGTGCTTGCATTGTGATTGCACTACTTGACATTCCCACCAACAATGTAGAAGGTTTCCTTTCTCCCCATATCCTCACCAAGATTTATTGCATTTTGAGTACTTGATGATAGCCATTCTGACTAGGTTAAGGAGGAATCTCAGAGTTGTTTTGATTTGAATTTTCCTCATGGCTAAAGATGATGGACATTTTTTCATGCACCTACTGGCCGTTTATACTTTTTTTTGAGACATATCTATTCAGTTCATTTGCCCATTTTGCGTGTGTGTGTGTGTGTGTGTATGTGTGTTTGTTTGAGACAGGCTTTCACTATGCTATTTAGCCTGGTCTTGAACTCACTTTGTAGCCCAGGGTGGTCTCAAACTTGCAGTGATTCCCTTGCCTCAGCCTACCAAGTGCTGGGATTACAGCTGTGCACCACCATGCCTGGCCCATTTGCCCATTTTTTGATTGGGTCATTTATTTTTCAGGGTTAATTTTTTGAGTTCTTTATATATTCTAGATTTTAGTCCTCTACCAGAAGAGTAGCTTGCAATTTTTTTTCCCATTCTGTTGCCTCTCTTTTCACTCTGTTGACTATTTCCTTTGCTATGCAGAAGTCTTTTAATTTGATGAAATTTCATTTGTAGATTCTTTTTTTTTTTTTGCGGCACCAGGGATTGAACTCACAGCCTCGCGCCTGCCAGACAGGCACTTAAGCTGCCGAGCCAAACTCCCGGCCCTGGTTTTTTTTGAAGCAGGGTCGCACTATGTAGCTCAGGCCGGCCTTGCGCTCGCGTTGTAGCCCAGGCCGGCCTCGAACTCACAACGCTCCGCCTACCTCAGCCTCTCGAGTGCTGGGATTAAAGGCGTGCGCCACCACGCCCGGCTTCATTTGTAGATTCTTGATATTATTTACTGTGCTATTGGAGTTCTAGTAAGAAAATATTTGCTTGTGCCTATGGCTTCAAGTTTTTCCCTTATGTTATCTGTCAGCAGTTTCAGAGTTTCTGTTTTTATATGTAGGTGTATGATCCATTTTGATTTTATTTTAATACCGAATGAGAGATGGGGATCTAGTTTCAATCTTCTGGACGTGGATAACCAGTTTTCCCAGCACCATTTGTTTGCTTTGAGACAAGTTCTTGCTATGTAATGTAGGTTGGCCTTGAACTCCCTATGTAGCCCAGGCTGGCCTGGAATTCATGGTCATTCCCCCCATCTCAGCCTCCTAAGTACTGGCATTTCAAGCATGCTCCACCATGCCTAGCTTTAGCATCATTTGCTAACGAGGCTGTCTTTTCTCCAGTGTGTTTTTGGCCCCTTTGTCAAAAATCAGTCAGGTGTAGGAGTATGAGGTTGTTTCTGGATCTTCTCTTCTATTCCATGAGTCTGTGTGTCTACTTTTGGGCCAGGGTCGCACTGTTTTTGTTACTATAGCTTTGTAGTAGGTTTTTTTTTTTTTTTTTTTTTTAATACCAGGGATTGAACTCACAACCTTGTGCCTGCCAGACAGGCACTTAGGCTACTGAGCTAAATCCCTGGCCCTATTTTCTGAGACAGGGTCTTGCTATGTAGTTCAGGCTGGCCTTGAACTCACTTTGTAGCCCAGGGTGGTCTCAAACTCACAATGAGCTGGGCATGGTGGCACACACCTTTAATCCCAGCACTCGGAACGCTGAGGTAGGAGCATTGTGATTTCGAGCCTGGCTTGGGCTACAACGCGAGTGCAACGCTGGCCTGAGCTACATAGTGTGACCCTGCCTCAAAAAACTAGGGCCAGGAGTTTGGCTCAGTGGTTTAAGCACTTGTCTGGCAGGTACAAGGTTGTGAGTTTGATCCCTGGTGCCCCTCCAAAAAAACCTCACAATGATCCTCCTGCCTCAGCCTCCCAAGTGCTGGAATTAAAGGTGTGTACCACCATGTCCGGCTTATAGTAGAATTTTAAATGTGGTAGTATGATGTCTCCTGGTTTGATTTTTTGCTTAGGATTGCTTTGGTTATTCTACATATGTTCTGGTTTCATACGAATTTTAGAATTGTTCTTTTTAGTTATATGAAGAATGTTGTTTATATTTTACCAGGGATTGCATAAACCTATCGAGTGCTTTTCGTAATGTGGCCATTTTAGCAATTTTAATTTTGTTGACCCAAAAACAAGGGGTGTGTTCCCATCTTCCACTGTCTTCTTCAATTTCTTTCTTCACAGGTCTGTAATTTTCATCACAGACACTTTTCACCTCCTTGGTGATTCCTATGTTTTTTAGTGTTTTTTTTTTTTTTAAACTATCACGAATGAAGATTATTTCCTGGTTCCTTTCTTGGTGGATTCATTATTGGTGTGTGGAAACACTATTTATGTGTTGATTTTGTATCCTGCCACTTTGCTGTATTTGTTTATCAGATCTAAAAGTCTTCTACTAAAGGTTTTTGAGGAGGGTATTCTATGTAAATAATTACATCATTTGTAAAGAAGAATTGTTTGACTTCTTCCTTTTTTATTCCTATCCTGTTTTTTGTTTTTGTTTTGTTTTTGGTGGCACCAGGGATTGAACTCACAACTTTGCGTCTGCCAGACAGGCACTTAAGCCACTGAGCCAAACTCCCGGCCCTAGTTTTTTGAGGTAGGGTTGCACTATGTAGCTCAGGCCAGCCTTGCATTGTATCCTAAGCTGGTCTTGAACTCAACAATACTCCACCTATCTCAGCCTCCTGAGTGCTGGGATTAAAAGCGTGCGCCACTATGCCTGACTTTGAACTCACTTTGTAGCCCAGGCCGGTCCTGAACTCACAAGGATCCTCCTGCCTCAGCTTCTCAAGTGCTGGGATTAAAGGTGAGTTTGTAGAATTTTAATTACTGTATGTTATGGTTTGTGTCTATATGTCCTCCCCCAAAGCCTCATGTGGTCATAGGTGAGGCTTTTCAGAGGTGGCTGGGTCTAGAGTGTGTGATGCTGGGATAAAAGAGTGTGTGATTACTAAATTAGCCCACTGATTGGTCTGGAATAGTTTTGAGTGTGGATAATGGGAAGGCCCACCCTGGGTGTGACTGCTACCCACCTAAGGGCATGTGGCTTAGATAGAGTATAAGGGACAGAAGGAGGGCTGCTGTCCTAATGTGCTGCTTGCTTTTTTGATGCCTCACCTTTTTGTTGCCTTCTGCCTGCCATGAACTGTTTCTCCTCTGCGATGCCCTCTGCCACACCACCCTGGCCTGGAGACAGCTGACTATGAATTGAGACTTCTACAAACTGTGAGCTACAATAAACCTCTCCTGCTTTAACTTTGGGTGTCAGGTATTTCATCTCAGCAATGAGAAAAAGTAACTAAGACACTGCATTTATTTATGTATGTATATATTTATTATTTTTTAAAACTGCATCAATTCAATTACTTGTTATGAATGATTCTGGATTTTTGTACCTTTCTGGTTCAATTCTGGTAAGTCATATGCGTCTAGAAATTCATCTATTTCTCCTAGATTCTTCAATTTCTAAATCTCCTAGATTTTTCAAGATAAGTTTCTAAATTTAGCTCTTTATTTTTGAGACAAGGCCTCCTTAAGTTGCCCAGCGCAGCCTCAAACCTTCTATCTTCCTACTTCAGCTTCTAGTAGGTAGGGGTGCAGGCACTACTGCGCCCAGACTAAACAGTTTTGAATCCAATCACACTAGCAGTGTACATTCTCTCACATTCATTATTGATTGAGCATTTTCACCTTTTACAATTTGTACTGAGATGTAACGAAAGATCAGAGGAATCCTATGCTTGAAAGAGCCTAATAAATTTAAACAAAAACAAACAAAAAGTCCTAGATCCTCTCTGCCCAGGCCAAGGCCGCTATGGCTTTGGAGTGCGCTGCAGAGGCCCTGGGGAAACAGGCAGGGACGGCAGACCAAGACGCCACCAAGGGAAGCACTGCCTTCCTGAGAAGCCACAGTTTGTTCAGTGGAATCTGCTTGCCCCTGTGGCCGCGCCTGCCGGAGGAGGAGCCTGCAACAGGGGATTAGGTCAATAGAAGCCGTGGTCATCGGGTCATCGTGGGTGAGGCCAGCTCCTCTGGCTCCCCGCCCCGCCCCGCACCGGGGATTGAGCTCACAACCTCTCGTCTGCCTGACAGGCGCGTAAGCCGCTGAGCCAAACTCCCGGCCCTGGTTTTTTGAGGCAGGGTTGCACTGTGTAGCTCAGGCCGGCCTTGCGCTCACGCTGTAGCCCAAACCGGCCTCGAACTCACAACGCTCCTCCTACCTCAGCCTCCCGAGTGCTAGGATTAAAGGCGTGCGCCACCACGCCCGGTTTGGCTCCCCTTTCTTCACACACACCTCTGGCCACATTTCTTACTGCAGTACAGGACAACATCCACGCCAGGTGCAGCCTCTGCACTCGGACTTCCTGGCTTCCAAAACTGTGGGCCTAAATAAGCTTCTTTTTGAAAAATAAATTACCCAGTCTCACATACTGTCTGTCTGTCTGTCTGTCTGTCTCTCTTTTCACCTAGTCTCTTGAAGCAACAGAAAACAGATGGAGACATGGGGTCAGCCACCCCTGACTGTACTGCGCTGTCCCCTGTCCACAGGGTTCACACTGGCCAGGAGTCAGAGCAAGTCCCCTGGGCTTTTGTTTTCCCCAGCTGCTACCCCCGGGAGCAGCCAGTCGTCTGTGAACGCTTCCCACGCCCTTTCAGGAGAAGTCCCAAACCAGACATAGTCTTATTGTTCTCTTACCTTAATGTTGTTTTTCTCCAACAGGTTGCAAACTCTGGCACCTGAAGAAAAGAGAAGAAAAGTAAATGATTAAACAGAGCACTGAGGGCGGCAAGCCTGGACTGGGGCTGAGCGATCTTCGGGGAGCTCTCCTCAGGACACTGAGGGGCGAGCTGGCCACAGAGAACCTGGCAGTGTGCTTGCTTGCTTGCCTGTTTTCTTTCTTTCTTTCTTTCTTTCTTTCT
>RJWM01028121.1:0-25988 GCA_004363535.1 Dasyprocta punctata | reverse complement strand
TCCTCTCTCTTGGCTGTAGGGGTTGGCTGCCTGGATCGCTGAGCTCTCTGAACCTGATTGTGAGGAACAGCTTCTCTATGCCGCCATTCTGGAATCCAGTGTGGCCGCTGCCATTTTGGGACATGGCGTGGCCTCTGTCGCCACTCTGGGACAAGGCACTCTGTGGCTTTTTGTCACCACTCTGGGACAGGGCACTCTGCGGCTTTTTGTCGCCACTCTGGGACAGGGCACTCTGAGGCTTTTTCCTCCGAGCAAACTCTTTCACTTTTGAAGGCCTGAGGCTACAAAGGGCAGAGGCCCACTTCCCGGGATACCCCCAGGCCATCTTTTTTACTCTTTTGTTCCTTCTCAGCAATCAAGATCTCAGCCCCATCTTTACAGTCCACAGCTTCCTGGCCAAACTCACGTTTTAAATCACCATGCTGGGCTCCTTGCTCTTTATCCGCAGCATAAATCTGGCTAAGAGCCCCCAACAAAAGCCAGGCCACCATTTCAACATTTGGCTGCCTCATAATTTCTGCCTGTAGAGTAATTAATCCTTTGCCCTTAATCTCAGTCTCAGGCAAAGTCTCTGGGCATGGGCAAAACGTAGACAAACTTTCTTCCAAACCATAACACACATCGTGTGGAGGCCCAACACCCAATGTCACTCTTCTTCCCGGCAGAAATCTCCCGAGCCTGGTCTTTACCGGCAGGCTTTCTATCAGCCTTCTGGTCTCCTGAGCTCTGACCAGAATCTCCCATACAAAACAGCCTAAGCCGTTCCAGCTCTATGCATGTAGACGGCATCTCCGAACCTTTCCAAACTTTCCCCGCAAGCCACTTTCAAAGGCTCTTGAACCACATGGTCAGGAATAGTCACAGCAACGACCCCACTCCTCTGGTACCAAATTCTGTCTTAGTTACTTTTTGCTCGTTGCCGAGACAAAATGCCTGACGCCCAAAGTTAGGGAAGGAAAGGATTATTCTTACAGTTTCTCGGGAGTTTCAGTCCATAAAGTGGGCTCCAAGGCAGCATGGGATGACGGGGCTACAGTTCATGGCGGCTGCAAGCTGCAAGCCGCAATCCGTGCTGGCGAGAGAGAGGGTGGCGGAAGAGGAAGTCAGGAAGCAAGCAAGAGGAAGACCCACCTTCTCTTATACTGTATCTCAGCTCCACCCCTGGGCGGGTGTAGCAGTCACGTCATTAATCCTGGTGCTAGACAACAAACTGATCACAAGCATCAGACTCAGCCCCATCAAAAGTATGAGGACTTAGGGGTACATAGCATATCCTATACAATCAGTATTATGAAATAGGAGGAAAATGTTCACATGGGGAGGGGAACCAGGCAGAGGGGAGGGGGAAAGGAAAGAAGGGAAAAGTAAAAGAAAAAAAGAAGGAAAACATGGACACAAAGCTTTTGTAAATGGGAAAGGAAGGGTAGGGGAATGGGGGAAAAACAAGTTATATCATGTACAGGTACAAATTCTCTCTGATGAATGTGGTCATTATGTATATCTAAAATATACCAATAAAATATTGAAAAAATGTTTTTCACTCATACAAAAACAATAAAATTTAAATGTAAGAATAAAAAAATAAAATATCAGTGACTATTTTGTTGAATGATTTATTATAAAAACCAGGGAAATAAATATCCACCGTGAGTGTTTTTTTTTTGCAGCACCGGGAATCGAACTCACAACCTCGCCCCTGCCTGGGCAGGTGCTTAAGCCACTGAGCCAAACTCCTGACCCTAGTTTTTTGAGGCAGGGTTGCACTATGTAGCTCAGGCCAGCCTTGCACTTGCGTTGTAGCCTAAGCTGGCCTCGAACTCACAACGCTCCTCCTACCTCAGGCTCCCGAGTGCTGGGATTAAAGGCGTGTGCCACCACATCTGGCTCATGAGTGTTTTTTATTAGAACTGCACCCTCTAGCTTTGCAGGTAATGTACATCTTCACCATATTGAGTCTCTCCACTCAGAATACTGTTAATCAGTTAATTTGTTTTGAGACTTGCTATGTAGCTCAGGCTGCCTTGAACTCACAATCCTCCTGTTTCAGCCTCCTGAGTCTGGCATTACAGGCATGCGCCACCATACCCAGCTTTGTTGGTTAACAAACTTTGTGTAACAGATCAGCTGACAGCTCAGCAGCTTAGGACACAGCTCTGCCCTTGCTCACGCTGGTTCATGGGCTTCCTGCTGGCAAGGCTGGGTGGCTCGGGCTCAGGCTCCGGGGGCTGCGGCCCACCAGGCTTTGCTCCTCTCTGAGGCCTGGCTCGGGTCATACAGTGGACCTCAGGACGCGGCTCCGCACTGAGTTCTTCTCAGGTTCGGTACAGCTTTATGGTGTTTTGCACACAGATCGCACATTACTCGCTAGGTTTGTTTTCATGGCTCTCACGGCATATTATTAACGGGATCTTTTTTCCCACTATATGTGGGAACACGGGGGTTTGCATACACAGACACATTTTTGTGATACGAGGATCGAATCCAGGGCCTCACACTAGTGCTGAGCTATACCCTGAGCACTTTTACGTTTTGATGTTGGGATAGGGGCTTGCTAAGTTGCCTATGCTGGCCTTGAACTTGTGAGCTGCCTGCCTCAGCCTTCCTAGTAGCTGAGATTGCAGGTGTGCACCCCTGCACCCAGCTGAATGGTTTTGTTTTGCAGTGTTGGGCGTGGAACCCAAAGGTACTGGTGTGCTAGGCAAGTGCAGTACCACTGAGCTACATCCTTATGGTTTGGTTATGTGTTACACTGTTTTTATTGATGTGCAGATAAACAACTGGTTATTTACAGCATATCCAACTCCCTCTCCAAACTCTCCTGTTGGTTTAACTTGTTTTCTCATTGAAAGCATGACTCTAACAGGTGGGCGGTTAGAGTTCCAGAAGCCTTCCTAACTTTGCCCTTTCTTCCCTGACTGGTGTCTGTTATTTCTTTCTTTCTAGTCTGTCTTTCTTCTTTCTTTCTTGTCTGTCTTTCTTGTCTGTATTTTTCTTTCTCTTTCTTTCTTTCTTTCTTTCTTTCTTTCTTTCTTTCTTTCTTTCTGTCTTTCTTGTCTTTCTTGTCTGTCTTTCTTGTCTGTCTGTCTGTCTTTCTGTCTTTCTTTCTTTCTTTCTTTCTTTTGAGGCAGGGTCTTGCTATGAAGTTGAGGCTGACCTTGAACTCACTCATGCAGCCCATGCTGGCCCCGAATCATGGGGATCCTCCTGCCCCAGCCTCCCAAGTCCTGGGATTACAGTCCTGCCCCACCACACCCGGCTTCTAGTTTGTGTTCTTTTTCCAGTGCTGGGTTCAAAACTGAGGCCTTGCTTGTGCTAAGTAAGCGCTGCACTGCTGAGCTGCACCCCCAGCCTTAGCTTGTGTCTTTGTGGCTCCAAGTACCAAGTATCAACTTGCACAGTCTTTAATCAAGAACAGCCACACATCAGTGTCACCAACACCGATGAGGGCGTGGAGCAGCAACACAGTGGCTCAGGGAAGGCTTTGAAAGCCACCCGGACTCTCCCTTCAGCTCTTTGGTCTTTCTGTCTTTTTCTTTAGGTTTCTCTGCTTCCAAGCCTTTTCGTGAGCAGCTGTTCCCCGGGGGCGTGGTGCTCTCTCTCTCTGTTCTGTCTCTGGATTTGGAGCCAGGGTCTTCAGGACAGGCCCTGGGTCTGTAATGGACTCACTGATTTTGGAAAGATTGACAGCCTCCATCCTCTAGTGTCCCCGTTTTTACTCTGGGTTATCTTGCAAGAAAGCAAAATTTTATTTGATGTCAAGGTATTTTTTGTTGCATGGCTGTGTGATTCTGTTGTTTTCCTACCTGTCAGCTCCTTCCTCTACTTTATTTCTGTTTTATTTCACTACTGTTTTTGGTGGTACTGGGCACTGCACGCAGGGCTCCGCACTAAGCCATGTCTCTCTTTGCTCTGCTCCTTCCCTCCCTCTGTCTTTCTTCCTCCTTTCCTTCCTCTCTTAATTTTGGAGACGGGGTCTCGCCATGTCACTAAATGGCTCAGACTGCGTTCAAACTTGTGATCCTACTGCCTCAGGCCCCCAGAGTGCTGGCATTATAGGTGTGTGCCACCATGCCCAACTCCCAGCTCTTTTTTCTTAAAAAATAACTTGCTTTCTCCTTACAACACACACAAAAATACACACTCATTCTCAGAAAAAATACAGAAAAGTAAACCAGATCTGAAAGAAAACAAACAATTCATAGATTGGCTGCTAATGCTGTCCTATTCTGGCTGAAACCTTAGCTTTTCCCCTTACTTTCTTACTTTGTTAAAACAAAAATGGAACCAGCCTCGGTGTGTTCTGCTGTTGGGGCCAATGCCTAAACAACCAACTTCCGGACCGGAGGGGCTGGCCGGGACGGGGAGCCCTGATTTATAGTGAGTGCTGACTCCTGTCGGCTCAGATGGCTTCCTTCGTGTTACACGAAGTCACACAGGCAGTGTTGGGGGGAGACGTGTGGCAGTGCACAGGTGTGTACCACTTCCGGTACACAAATAGGATGCTCATGAGGTAGCTACGCTAAATAATCAGTAAGGCTTCTCGTTTTTGTTTTTGCTGGTACCGAGAATGGAACACAGAGCCTTGTGCGAATGCTCTAGCCCTGTGCTGTATCCCTAGTTCTTTTTATTTCTTTTGAGACAGGGTCTTGCTAAGTTCCCAGGCTGGCTCTGAACTTGTGATCCTCCTGCCTCAGCCTCCTGGCTGTTGAGATTACAAACATGCATCACTGCCTCCAGCTCTAGGTGACTCTGCTGTGCCTTGCGTTTAGAAAGCAGTGGTGTCTAGGTGGTGCTAGGAGATGAGGGTGCCCGATACATGTTAGGTTGAACTGTATAAAATTACTCATATTCTTCTGTTTTTAAATGACTGTATAATTGGCAATTTCACATGGTTTAACCTAATACCTCTTCCCTCCCACAATTTGGAACCAATTAAGAAATTAGAGAGGAAAGCAGATGGGGAATCACCGTCCTCGTCAGGCGGGTCCTGGGGCTGTGGTTTGCATCTGTGGGCTGGGGGGTTCCTCAGACTGCACTGCAGCAGGGCACTGACCATCCAGGCCGAGCCACCTGACACCCCAGGCCTGCAGTGGGCACCCCAAGGCTAGGGTGGGATGGGCCCCGGGGCTCTGCCACCCTATTCACCAGGTCTTCTGGCTCCCTAGCCAGGAATCAAGGGTTGGTATTAAAATATGCTCGTGAGGCTGAGAGTGGTGGCACATGCCCATAATCCCAGCACTTGGGAGGCTGAGGCAGGAGGATCACTATGAGTTCAAGGCCAGCCTGGGCTACATAAGCATTCAAGGCCGTCCTGCACGACACAGTATGACCTTGTCTCAAAAAAAAAAAAAAAATACCAGCGATCAAGGGAGGACAGGGCCACCCCTCCGACTGCCTAGGATGTCCTAGAGCCTGGCCACTCCACTGTGGAGAGTTAACGTGCACAGGATGTGAGGAGGTCTCACATGCACGTCGGAGCTGGGTAAGCTCTGTTCCCGGGCAGGACACAGCTCGTGTGCACAGGGTTGGGGACTCTGTGGTGACAGCGCCTAAAACTGGTGCTGGCAGAAGTGTGAGTTTGTGTCTTTGGGGGATCTCAAGCTCAGGAGTGGGCTCAGGGTTCCCATGGGGCAACCAGTGAGCCCCAGGATCTTTTTTTTTTTTTTTTTTTTTGCGGCATCGGGGATTGAACTCACAACCTCGCGCCTGCCAGGGCAGGCGTTTAAGGCACTGAGCCAAACTCCCGGCCCTGGTTTTTGAGGCAGGGTCGCACTATGTAGCTCAGGCCGGCCTTACGCTTGCGTTGTAGCCCAAGCCGGCCTCGAACTCACAAAGCCCCGCCTACCTCAGCCTCGAGCCCCAGGATCTTGAGCTGATGCTAAACGTCTCTGGGGCTCGATGTTCCTGTCTGCAAAATGGGAGGCTTGCTGTAAGCAGAGAGCAAGACACGAATGCCACCAAGACTGCCTCGCAGGGCCTGGTGTTTGTCTCACTGTGTAGCCCAGGCTGGCTTCAAACTCATAATCCTCCTGTCTCAGCCTCCGGAGTGCTGGAATTAGAGGTGTGTGCTGCCACACCTGGCTGCACGAAATACTTTTCTAAAACTCTTTCAAACATGCAGCTATTCCAAGGGGTGTGTGTGTATGTGTGTGTGTGTGTGTGTGTATAATGTTTGTGTCTGCCTTCATAAGAATGCCTGTCTGTGAGTGTAATGTGTGATGTGTGTGTGTAGTGATGTGTGTGTGTGGTATGTGTTTGTATGTGTGTGTGTGGTGTGTGTGATATGTCGTGATGTGTGTCCGTAAGTAGAAAGATGTTTGGGCTGCAAACATTCCCTTTCCCGCCCCAGCCAGGTCTCTGCTGGCCTTGAGCAAACAGCCTCTGCCCCGAGACCTGGTGTCCCTGCCGCTGTATGGGGACTGTCACGCACTCTGCCACGCAGGACTGAGCTGAGGTCAAATAAGATGGTGACAGTTGCTTGGCTTAGGATGCTTTTTTCTCCTCCATCACACCACATTCCGAAGTACGAAATACTTGTGTCCTATGCGCTCAAGCCGGCAGGATCTGGGAGAGACTGGCAGAGGGGCGCCGCGCTGGTTTCCGAGACCCGCAGTGGCCAGCAGGTGGCGTGGTCAGGGGATCCGCCCGGAAGGCAGCCCCGGAACTGACCGCCCACAAGCGCGGCGCGCGTGGTGCCCCGGGGTGCTTCGGTCTCCTAGGTCTTTGTGCAGGGGGGGAGCCGTTGTTATCAAATAAAAGAGCTTTAAAATAAACCAACCCTCGGGGTCCTCAGCGTTCGGGGCTGGAAGTCACAGTTAATCCTGCCCCGGGCCGTCTGCAAACCTCGGCCGGGCACTGCTGTGGTCAAACTGCGAGGCCGGCTCCCCAGGCTGCCCCGGGAGCGCAGGCGCTGCGCTGTTTGTTTCTTCCCCAGAACGGCCTGGCGGGCCTGCCACGTTACTGCTGCACCACAAACCGCGCCGGCAGAGCGGGGGGAAGCAGCGGGCTCTGATCGCTGCGGGCCAGGCCGGGTGGTTCTCAACGTGCCTCGCGCGCACAGTGGCGGGTTGGGGCCTCCGCGGCTGCGCGCTCCATCTGCGTCCCCATGGGGCACCTGCGGCTCCCCTGGGTACCTGGCCCCGTGTGGAAATGACACGGTCTCTCACCCGGTGCCGCCCCAGATCTGCCGACGCTGCGGGATTGAGGAACCCTCAGCGGATCAGCAGAGCCCCCGGCTCAGTGGGCGGGCCGCGGAGGTTCCCTCAGGGACTCTCTGGGTCCTTCCTCTTTCCCTTCTGGCTCCTGGCTGCATGAACGGAGTGGCTTTGCTCCGCCGGTTCTTTCTGCTGTGATGCACCTGCCTTGGAGCCAGCTGACCTCTCCGGCTCCCTGAACTGGGAGCCCACTAAGCCTTCACCCCTTTAAACTGTGGGTGTCGGGTGTTGCCTTTCATAGTGGGAAAGTGTCTAATCTGGTAGCTCGGTGCTCCAAAGCATATATGAGAGACAGAGAGGGAGAGAGAACCAGGGAGAATGTCTGGCACCTTCTATGACTAGACATCGCTTGGAAGTCAGGAAGGGATGATTCCAAGAGTCTCTGGCCACCTCCGCTGGGGTGACAGACACCGCCTTAGGTAGGAAGAGCACCAAGGGATGGACAGGCAAGTTCCCTAAACTCTGGGGTGAACAGGAAGGCATCCTCGGTCTTCCTCGCTTTTTATTTTAAAAAGATAGCCCTGGAAAGTTGGTTAATGCTTGGCCTACCAAACCAGCCCAGAACGTGCATCCCAGCCTTTGACTCGCTGGGGTCATTTTATCACCTTGTGAAAATCCCAGAAGTGTCTGGAGCTGGGGCCGAGGGTGTGGCTCACTCCTGGAGCTCCGGCCTGGCACGCAAGAGCCCCTGAATCTCACCCCTATTGCCCTTCCTGCCAAATCTGGGGTCATACTGGAATGTAGAACTGCTAGAGATACAAGCATAAGTCACTTAAAAAAAAGTTGTCTCAAGATTTTCCTATTTCTTTGCCATTATATAAGAAAGTTTTGGCTGGGTATGGTGGCACACACCTGTAATCCCAGCATTTGAGAGGGTGAGCCAGGAGGATCACTGGGATTGCAAGGCCAGTCTGGGCTACAAAGTGAGTTCAAGGCCAGCCTGAATTGCATAGTGAGACCCTGTCTCAAAAAGACAGAAAAAAAGAAAGAGAGGAAGGAAGAAAGAAAGAAAAAGAAAAGAATTATGACTGGGAAGGCAGGCCTTGAGAATGGAAATAGTAGCTGCTCAGTACACACTGGTGGAATTGACTTTGCTGCCAGACCGCAGGGGTGGATTTTGCTTTGCAGTGCCAGCCACGGCTGCGGCTGCCGTGTCCTGCGGGCTCGGGAGTTGGGGTTCGTGCCGTTGGCCCGGGGATGGCTGCACTGAGATCACTGAAGTGCAATAGCGGGGCTCAGCCAGAGCCAAAGAACAGAGACGGATCACAGGCCCGGAGCCTCATACCCTGCCGGGCTTGTGTCGCACAGCCGGATCTGCGGGCTGTGCCCAGGCCAGCGGTGAGCGAAGGGCAGAGGGGGCGTGGGTCACCCTGGGGCCGGGGCTGCTCTCTGGTTAGACCTTGCGCTCCTCCCATCCCCTTCTGCCTGGGACCTCACTGCTCTGTGCGGGCTGCAGCAGAGCTGGGCGCTCCGGGTCCGGGGTGAGCTCGGACCTGCCCTGGGATTTGGGAGCCAGAGGGCAGAGGGCAGGTGTGAGGACAGGAACCCTGGGAGCCAGCAGCGAAGAGCCAGAACAGGCGGCGAGCCCGCCCTGGGCTGGGCAGGGCAGGGCCACACAGCACCCTGCCAGGTATGTGGCCGTCACAGCCGTGCCAGGGGGAGGACTGACACGTGCACGGCAGCCACGGACACCCCATTCCCCTGAAGCCCACACTGGGGGTGGCCAGCATGTGACTGACTCTCAATCTTTTGTAATAATTCATTCATAATTATAATAATGGATAATCCTTAGTAATACAAATAATGAAGGAACACCATGCCTGCAGAGGACAGGGCAGTGTGCGGTACTGAAAGAGAACGATGGAAAGGAAGCAGGGATAAAATGTGTGGATAGGAAACTATTTTTCAGTATTTTGCTAGGGATATAGCTCAGCAGCATGAGCACCTGCCTGGCAAGTGCAAGGTCCTGAGTTCGATTCCTAGTGAGGGGTGGGGGGAAGAAGCTTATTCAGAATTGGCAAGAAATACACACCAGTGATGTAGAGAATATTATCAAAAATTATCTGAAAAGTGGGGTGCTGCCATGGCCACAGAAGAAGCCAAACACATTATGACATTCTATGTATGCTGCACAAATCAACTGCTTTTATGTATGAAATGTTTTAAAGAAATTCACGAACATAAATAAATTTATTTCAGTGACAACAAAAAGAAACTATTTTTCCTAAACAGTGACAAAAGTATGTCATACATGTATATATCCATGTCTGTGTGTGCTCCTTATACATTCACCTAGTCACACGTCATTTACTTCCCGATTATCTGTCTGTATAACTGAAGTGCATCTCTTTCAGAGAACACATAGTTGGGTCTTTTGTATCCATCCTGACCATTCTCTCCTTTGATTGGGATGTTTGAATACTTAACATTTAGTGTGACTTTTGGTACGGTTTGATTTAGGTCCACAACTTTGTTATCCAAGCTTTTGTTTGACTCTTATAGTTTTTCTGAATTTTTTTTTTTTTTTTTTTGGTTCCTGGGTATTGAACTCAGGACCTTGCACTTGCCATGCAGGTGCTTACACCACTGAACTATACTCCCCTGCCCTGACTCGTAATTTTAAAGGTACCGAGTTGCTATGGATGGAACGGCTGTGTCCTCCCTACCCCCAAAGCTGTCTGCTGAAGCCTGATCCCCAAGTGATGGCAGGGGAGGGGGACCCTCCGGGCGACTGGGTCGTGAGGAGAGCCCTTGGGAATGGGATCGGTGCCCGGCTAAAAGGGGAGACACAGGGTGTCTCTGTCTCTGTCTCTGTCTCTGTCTCCTCCCAAGGGAAGAACAAGGAGAAAGGGGCATCTATAACTCAGAGGAAGGTGCCCCTGGGAACTGAGCGGGTCGGCACCTCCATCTCACGGTTCCCAGACCCAGAACCCTAAGAACTAAACAGCCGTCACGGAAGCCACGGTTTACACACTCTGCAGCCGCACGGTGACTGGACTCAGGCGGGGCGGGGGTGCAGTGCCCCACGCGGTCCTGATGTTCAACATCGCCTTTGCGCATTCGGCCCAGTGAGCAGCACCATCGGCGCCTCACCGTTCCTTACACCACAGACTTTGGACCTCAGCCGTTTTCCTGCTGACATTGTGCACTCCCCATCCAGGGTACCGTATCGTGTGTTGGTGACCATATCCCCAGGGGCCTGGGTCTGTGGCCGTCACACTGTCTTCCCTTGTCCTGTGTGACCTTCGCAGTCCTGAGGAACACCGACTGGGAGTCCTGTAGCATATGCCCCGTTCGGGATTGTCTGATGACTGATTAGACTGCGGTTGTAGAGTTTTTGAAAAGTTACCACCGAAATGAAGTGTTCTTGTCCCCTCTGGGAGGCTTGTGACATCAACACGACACTGACTTTGTGGACTGGTTAGGGTGGTGAGGTCGCTCTCCTTGCCTTCCTATTCTCTGCTCTTTGGAAGCAAGTTGCTAGATCTAGCCCCTTCCCCAGGCAGGGGACCCTCTGGAAAGGGAGTATTCACATACATATAGTTTGAAATTTATTTATAAGGAGGATTTGTTTCTCATCTCCACTTACGTACTTTTTTTTTTTTTTTTTTGTCTTTGAGAGTCTCGCTATGCAGTTCAGGCTGGCCTTGAGCTCACTTTGTAGCCCAGGTTGGTCTTGAACTCACAACCATCCTCCTGCCTCAGCCTCCTGAATGCTAGGATTACAGGCGTGTGTCACCATGCCCAGCATTTATGTACTTATTCTTAAAATCATTTATTTATATAAATGAAGGCTTGGGTAATATGTTTTATATTTGGGGATATATCTCAATCCTGTGCTATTTAGTTTGTTGTTCAAACTGTCACAGCTTTGATCACGGGAGTTCTTTCTCATGGGCTCCCATGTCCATTGCCTGTGCCCCTATTTGGAGCTTTTTGGTTGGGCAAACCCTACACTTTTCAACTTTTCAGTCACAGGAGCCAATAAGACTCTTCAGCCTACTTTTACTCCTTACATTAATTGAACTCGGTTTCTGTGAGTTGCAAGCAAAAAGAAACCTCCTTAACAGATGCATTATGTGTCAGGCTCAGATATAATAGGGCGGTGAAAATTAGCTCAGAGGGAGAAAAAAATATTGAAGTACATGGAAATCAATGCCTTCAAATCTAGACCAATATAGTTACCAGAGTTAAATCGATAATTTAACTTTGGACTTGCGGGCAGCCAAAGCAAAGATAAAGAGAAATCAGATGGATTCTGTGACGCTGCTCTGAGTAAAGGAAACATACCCACCTGTGAAGAGAGAAAGTTATTCCTGATTCCCATGGGGCAGATCTTTCCTCATGGAGAGCTAACGAGCAGCATCAGGCAGGGTCTCACGGTGCCACAGCGCAGGCCCTTACTATTCCAGCGGCGCTTGGCAAAGGCATTTCTGCAGAAAGTTCAGTTGAACTCCGTTCTTGCGTTCTGACCTGATGCAGACCAAGCCCCCAGGAAACTGAGGAACGGGCGCACAGTGCATCCCGGCTGCCTTTTCCCTTCCTTATAGCTTCGGCCTTGTTGGACCTTGGTGTTCGTTCACAGGCTCGAGCTGTGACTGACGGCTGTGCGTTCCCTCCACACCCCTTAGAGGGCCCCAACCCACACCCACCCAGTGAGGCGCCCACCCAGCCTCCGGACCCCAGAAGGGCCCCTCGCCAGAGCCGGAGTGGGTGGAACCACTTCGAGAGGGCTTGGCTGGGACTCCCAGCACATTTCCCCGCCTCCCACCTGCTGTCCTCTTTGTCGTCGAGTTTCTACAGTGCTACGGGATTTGAAATGGAAACTCTTCATCTAAGGGAAGGCTCGCAGGCAGGAGCATGGGAATTCCACTCCACAGGGGAGCTGGTGGCTTGGGAGAGGCCCAACAGCACCCTGAGCCCCGTGATGGGGGAGCCGTGAGTTGGGAGAGCTCAGCGCTGGGTTAAGGCAGCGTGTCCAGAGCGCCTGCTACTGCTCACCGCAGGGCAGCCTCCGCCCGCACAGCGACGCCTTTCCTCACAGTGGAGGCTGCTGAGCTGAGCAGCCAGGGCTCTGGGCCAGCAGCTCCACCGGGCTTGGACCGCTCGCCTCATGGCAGGCAGGAAGCAGAAACAGAGCCGGGGAAGAGAGGACCGGGGATCCCACAGAGCGCCCAAGGTCACGCCCCAGAGCCCACTTCAGCAGCACCCTCAGGTGGGACTGAGCCCTCGGGCCACATCTGAGCTGGGGCTTTGTGGCCAGCACTGCACGCAGCATTGGAGAGCCGGCTTCTCTGAGGTGGTCCCTGCGGGAAGGCTGCCCCGTCCTGGTGACCCCGGCATTTTCCCTGAGGAGCAGGCACCTCCGCTCCCCGTTTCTTGGGGACAAGGATGCAGTCAAAGAAGTCTTGCAAAGAAGCCCATGGCCGCCCCCTGGCGGTGACAGGCCCTCTGTCGTGTTCGCAAGGAGACTTTGAAAGACGGGCTGGGACTGAGGGCAGAACTGGGCCCAGACTTATTTCTGTTATTCCGAGATGCCAGACGGCTGAAATCAAGCTGCCGGCTTCTTTGCCAGGAATTACCCTCGCGCTCTTTATTTGCGGAAGTGATGAGAGCTCTGTGCCGTGGAAAAGGTGGGACGACTCTCAGCACAGACCAAAGCCCTGGGGTCACATCCACCCATGGCTTAACCAGGCCGATGAGTGGCTCCACTGATGGCCAGGAAGGGGGATTGACATCGTCACCTTGTGGGGGGGGTGGGAGGCAGGGGAGTGACCGTCCCGGCCCACTTGAGACCCTCTGCATCCAGTGCTCGGCACTCTCCTGGCTCCCCCTGTGCCTCTGAGACGCTGCGGGCCACCTGGAAAACATGGCTTTGCCCTGACTTCCTGATAACGCCGCACACGTTCCGTGATGGCCGTCGGAACCCTCCTGGCCCCGTGCAGGCGGAGCAGTGCTGGGTTTTGTAACAGAAAATCTCAAAACCGGGATATGGGAATGCAGTGGTTAAAACACAAGCCCCAGAAGCCCTGAACCCTGAAATTCACAATGGTGGCAAAGAGGCAGCCTGAAACCCATAAAAACGGGAGCGGAAAGAAGAAGAAGCCCCTCCCTACATCCCTGCAGTAAGCGGGCAGAGAACGAGGGTCGCTGGCACGGTGGCGACGGAAACACCCACAGCGAAGGCAGCCAAGTGAATGGGGGAAGGCAACGCTGCCTGGGGGTCTGCTCAGCTCAGCGTCTTCCTCCGCGGAGGTTCTGGGCCCCCGGCCTCTGGCTGGAAAGGCCCTCCGTCCTCCTGAGGTCATCGGAAGTACTACAGGGCCGGAGCGGGAGGGGCTTTGGCGCTGCCGCTCACGCCTATCTGATGCCTTACTCGGTGTCCCAACCGTTTAGGGACTGCGGTTCTAGAGACTGGGCTTTTTCCCCCAGGCAGCATGGGCTTCAACCCTCAGCTGTGCCTCTTCTTAGCCACACGAGCCTGGCTCTGTTTCCTCATCTCCAGCAGCTGTGACACTGACCCCTGCCTTGGGGCCCTGGTGTATAAGCCTTGGAAGTCCCCCTGGCCCGCAGGTCGTGCCCTCCAGGTGCCGAGCCAGCTCAGAACAGGTGCATGGCAGGCCGATCCCATTCCCGAGAGATCACGAAGTCCGTGACTGGACACAGAGGTTGCAGGGTGAGCTTAAACCATGTGCAGAAAGCAGTTTCTCCCTAGTGCGCGCATCCGTACCAGTCACAGGACGGAAAAGGCAGAATCTCACCCGACTATTCTTTTTTTTTTTTTTTTTTTTTTTTTTGCGGCACCGGGGATTGAACTCACAGTCTCACGCCTGCCAGGGCAGGCGCTTAAGCCACTGAGTCAAACTCCCAGCCCTGGTTTTTTGAGGCAGGGTCGCACTATGTAGCTCAGGCCAGCCTTGCGCTCGCGTTGTAGCCCAAGCAGGCCTCGAACTCACAACGCTCCACCTACCTCAGCCTCCCGAGTGCTGGGATTAAAGGCGTGCGCCACCACGCCCGGCTCACCCGACTATTCTAACAGCCATTTATTTCACTCTCTTTCACGCCCCTTCCGCCGCTAACATTTTCTCTTTCACCCTTTGCACTTACCGTGATGTGTGAGCGTCTTCCCGTCCACTAGCTGGCTCGTCTCTCCTGGCCACCCTGGAGAGAAAGTATGCTCCTATCGGCTGTTGCTCACAATCTCTTGCCCACTTTCTCTCCGCTGGTACAAAACACCTGACGCCTGCAATGTAAGGGAGAGGTTTGTTGCCTTCGGCTCACAGTGTTTAGAGAGTTTAATTCACAGTTGGCTGCAGGGCTAAAGAGCACGGTGAGGGGCCTGGGTAGAGGAGAGGCCTAGAGAGGGGAGGAGCCCTGGAGGGAGACACACCTAGGCCACGCCCCCAGGCCCGCCCACATCCATGCCCCGCCTCCTAACAGCGCGTCAACCCCGAGATCTAATCACATCCCCAGAGCCCCGCCTCTGGGCGCACAGGAGTTTTGCGATGACATTCTAGATGTAAGCCCTAACACTTCTGGTTATATCGGACGCCCCAGGGAAATCCACCCCAAAAGTAGGGAACTCTCCGAGGACCCGGGCGTGACTTCGCAGGCCTGTAATCGCAGCACTCAGGAGGCTGAGGCAGGAGGATCCTTGTGAATTCGAGATCACCAGAGGGACCACTGTGGAGGGACTGGCAGGCCCAACGCAGCCCTGCGGCAAATGGATTTTACCACCCGCAAAGTTCTCCTTGTTTGTTTTTTTCCTGGTCAGAGTCCCTGCTTTTTTGCCCTGGAGATCCATCTGGAATAAGCCCTCTCCTGGATTTGACTTGTGAGTTTCCATCCTAGCTGGGTGGGGACTCTCCAAGACAGGTGCCTGCTGCAAGTCAGTCCCCCTGCCTCCACCACAGTTTTGTTGGAGCCCCAGTGAGGTAGTGTACAGCTGTGATTTCAGTTACTCTGGAAGTCGAGGTAAGAGGATCTCAAGTTCGAGGCCAGTCTGGGCAAGGTAGTGAGATCCTGTTTCAAAATAAAAAACAGAAAAAGGTAAAACAGAAGGTTAGGAGACATGTCCCTTAACTCCTGTGGGGCTCCCTGGGAAGGGGGTGTCATTTATACCTATTTTTCTGATGAGGAAACTGAGGCTCAGAGGCATTGGACAATTGATTGGACCCAGGCTGCACGAGTTATTAAATACCAGCTTGTCTGAATCAAGGTTCTCTGCCAACCTGCATGGTCCAGACGAGAGGGACTCTGGGGAGGGAGGTTTTTTTTTTTTTTTTTTTTTTGGTCTTTTTGAGACAGGGTGTTGCTATGCAGTTCAGGCTGGGATTCAACTCACTTTGTAGCCAAGTCTGGCCACAAACTCACAGCAATTCTCCTGCCTCAGCCTCCCGAGTGCTAGAATTACAGGTGTGTGCCACCACACCTGGTTTGAGGGAAGGAGTTTCGTCTGGCACGAGTAGAAGTCCCCAGGCATTAATTAGGAAGGGGCCAATTTCATCTCCAGGAAGCACATGCGGTGATTTTCTTTTTGGTCTTTTTGTGTCCACATTACGCCGCCACGAATCTTCCACTCTCATTTTGAAAGTTTACTTGGGCCTGGCCAACAAACAAAACCAAACCAGGGATCCTGGCTGGGATGGATTTATACTGCTGTGTGATTGGACGGGGCCCTGGAACAGTGTAGACCCCTGCCAGCGTCAGTGGCTTTGCAAATCAAGCTGCCCCTTTCGTTACCTTTACTACGAGGCTTTCCTTGCCTTGTTTAAAGATGGATTCCGTGTCCAGGAGAGCTCAGGCTTCAGGGAAAGCCTGCAGTTCAGTCACCGGGAGTTAGGTTCTCCTCCAGCAATGGATCAGGAAACTTCCTCTTCGAGTTGCAACTCCTATTTCGGGGTCACAGCTAGGAGAGGTGACGGGCTGGAGAATCCGCTAGCCTAGAACTGTGCAGCCTGAAATCTACAGAAACCGAAGCTGTGCCAGGGAGTAAGGCTGGACCGTAGGGCGTGGTAGTTTCCTAGGTCACAGCCCTGAAGGAGCGAGGCCCGCTGTCCCCCAGTTTTTGTGCTTCAGGAGATTCTAGGACAGCATATCTTTAGGTGCAATGTGTGGATTTTAATAAATAAAAATAGATTTTATTTCTGAGAAGAAAAACACACAGGGCCGATGCTGAACATGTCTGCAGACTCCCTAGCACTGGGCAAACTGTTTCTTAGTTTGGTGCCACCTTTTATTCTACCAAGACCTAGAGAGAGGAAAGGGCTGGGACCAGGCCCTCTGCTGGTGGTCTATGGTAGTGAATAGCATATTGCCAAAATGCGGAATTTTAGTCACTAGGAAGCAAATTTGGGAGCAATAAGGGTTAAGCTTATGTACTGCCAATATGTACTAATAAAGCCTAAACTAAACTAAACAAAAATCCATGCCAGGAGTAGTGGTACATATCTATAATACCAGCACTAGGAAGGCTGAGGCAGGAAGGTCACCCCAATTTCAAGTCCAACCTGAAGTACATAGCGAGAACTTTTGTCAATAAATAAAAAGTTCAAAACTACATTAATGTTCATTATCACTTGCTACATTCTAGGCACTATGGTCTATGTTGTCAGCTCCACAGCTAAATATTTTATCCTCTTTACCGTGTGCCATTTCTCAGAGGCCTCCTGAGAGCCCTGGGCTCGGTGCCACCCAGCCCCATTTATAACTCAGAAGAGCTAAGTGACTCAGCCCTGGTCACACAGCCAATGCATGGGGGCTGGGATAGGTACAGATTCGTGCCATAATACTCCAGAATTTTGCACTCAAATTTTTTTTTTCCAATACTGGCTATTGAGCCCAGGGTGTCACTGTGTCACTGTACCCAGCTTGTTCTGAATTACGGTCACTGTGAGCTAAGACCTGGCATACATGAAGAGCTGAAGACTGGGCTGGTACCCGAGAAGCACCTAGAGGACCAGGGGTATTAGTATTTATTGAGATATTATTAGCACCTTTCTGGCAGTGGGGATCGTGGTTGGAGATATCTGGATACTGGCAGCCAGTAGCCCCTAGTTGTCCTGTGGTCTCAAACTTTTGGTAACCCTCCTGCCTCAGCCTCCTGAATGCTGAGATTACAAGTGTGAATCACCATGCCCAGCAAAGGAAATACTGCTTTGTGCCCATCGAACTGGCACAGAACACATGCAGACCGGAAAGCTGCGCAGTGCAAAGTGTTGGCAGGAAGGCGGGGAGGCAGAAACCTTGTGCCTGGCTGGCAGGAATGTTTAGCTGATGTGTACCTCCCACTGATCTTTCAGAGAAGGAAACAGACATCTGGGAATAAAAACATTTTTCAGACCCTTTGATGGCTAACTTAGCTGGGTCACAGCACCCAAACAATAACCAAGCATTCCTTGGGTGTTTCTGGTGATGAAATAAACACATATCAGTGGAATCGGGGTAAAGCCGTGGCCCTGTCTAAGGAGGGTAGGACTCGCCCAGTCAGTGGAAGGTCTGAGTAGAACAGTGGAGGGTCTTGGGACCTGCTCTAAAGCATTGGCTCTTCCTGGGCCCAAAGCTTGTTAACTTCCTATTTTTTGTTTTTTGTTTTGAAACAGGGTCTCCCTATATAGTTCAGCCTGGCTTTGAACTTGCTGTGTAACCCAGGCTGGCCTCAAACTCACAGCAATCCTCTTGCTTCAGCCTCCTGAGAGCTGGGAGTATAGGCATGTACCACTATGCCTGGCCCCTGTGGGATTTCTGACTCACCGGGCCTCCACAGCAATGCTTGGCCAGTTACTTAAACTCACCCACCATCGACTTACACACGTACAGCCGTGTCCTCCTCTGTGCTGGGGGCTGCTTTGGGGATGGGGTGTGGACTCACATGTGCTGTCATTTGTAGGCACTGATTGGCTAGTTTTTTTATATATATATGTATCTTAGTAATAAAAGCATGCAGCAGAGAAAATCGCCCTCTTTCTGTTACACACACATCCGCACACTGATACACACACAGAAACACTGCACTCAAAACCTATGGCGAATGTTTAAATTAAAAATATTACAGTCAAAGTCACAGTGCCACGGGCCTCAGAAGGCTCCCGTTGCTTTGAGCACACTTACGCCATCCTCTCGCCACTTTCTACAGCAGTCCCGGACTTCCGCTTCCAGGGTAACCTTTTGTGGCTGCCTCAACATCCTGAATCGACTAAAAGTGCTCATGGCGATTTCTGTCCAAAACATGATGCTGTGTCCTCATCCACCTTATTCGAGAATCTGGCACCCTGTGACCTCGGGCTCCTCCCCAAAGTCAAAATGAGCAGGAAAGGTCCATGTTTCCAATGCGTTCGGGCCACAGAGGCTGCTAACCGCACTCAGGCGTGTGACGGTGAGATGGTCAGGGAGCCCAGGTTCCTGCTGCCTGGCGACATCCTTACATCACGGGGCGGCTCACTGTAGGTTGGTGACCACTCAGTCACACCTACCGCGCCCCCTGTCGGGGGGCAGGAACAATGCCGCAGTGAGTGGTGCTTGGTAATAATGAACCTCTGCGGTGCTGGCTTCTTTATTTACCATACTGGACTTTTAAACCTTATTTTAGAGCGTGCTCCTTTTCCTTATTAAAAAAAAAAAAAAAGCTTGCCGGGGATGTAGCTCAGCAGCACACGGCCTTCCTGGCACGCGCAAGGTCCCGAGTTTGATTCCTGGTGCCAGGGGGAAAAAAAAGCAGCTTACCGTGAAACAGCCTGCCGGGTTACTGTGTGGCTTGGTTGCATCAAGAGGCCATATGGAGTGACTGGCGGGCACCAGGGAGGGGTGTGTGAATTGCTCTATGATGTGTGTATGAGGACGAATTTCCTAATGACACATGTATAGAAAGTGTCCCCTAGAGCTGGACACAGTGGTGCATTCCTCAAATCCCAGCTCTCAGGAGGCTGAGGCAGAAGTATCACTGCAAGTTCGAGGCCAGCCTGGACTATATAGTGAGACCCTGTCTCAACAGAACAAAACAAAAGACAGGAAGAAAGAAAAAGAAAGAAAGAAAGAAAGAAAGAAAGAAAGAAAGAGGGAAGGAAGGAAGGAAGGAAGGAAGGAAGGAAGGAAAGAAAGAAAGAAAGAAAGAAAGAAAGAAAGAAAGAAAGAAAGGAAAGAAAGAAAGAAAGAAAGAAAGAAAGAAAGAAAGAAAGAAAAGAAAGAAAGAGAAAGAGACAGCACGCCCTTGCTAAATGGCGACGGTTAGGAGTGTGAGGTGCTTGTGAGGTCACAAGCACACCCTGTTGGTTCGCGGAGACCCTAGACCACTGCAGCGTCAGCGCTGCTGCGGGCAGAATCGGCCTCGGCCCGGCCTTGGCGGGGGCGCGGCAGGGCTGCAGCTTGGGCGCCTCTGGCTTCGCAGGGCACCAGCCCCGCCCACGTGGGCCCGGCACCTCGCGGCGGCCGCCCGCCGCCTGAGTGATGAAGTGTCGCCCGCCGCCCTGCAGCTGGCTGTGGACAGAATATGCGTTCCGTGCCGTCTCCACCGTTTGGAGCAGAGCGGGAAAAGCCACTTGGGTTTTTAATGAAAGTCCCCGTGAAAGCGTGCGCTGTTCCTTGACGTCCCCGCCCTAAAGCCTTGCTAATTACCGAACGTCACATCCGGGCACGCCTGTCGCCGGGGAGTTTAGACAGGAGGGCCCGGTCTGCATCGTGGAGGTTTCCTTAATGACAGGCCTCCCTTCTATCCAGCACCAGGGGCACCCGAGCCTCAGGCCATTTTTAGGGTCCTACAGAAGTGTTTTAATTTAAAATCGGAAGAACTGTGCATAGTAATCGATCATTATTTATTCAGTCAACAAACATTCTGGGTGCTGGGTAGTGCTTGTCCAGAGGACTGTAACAGGAGGAGGACAGGGTATTACTTTCCTGCCTTGGGTGGTTGGGGGCATGGCGCAGGGACCAGGTGAGGTCAACAAGTGGGCTAGGAGTGGGCCGGCCATACCCAACCCTTGGTCACAAAGACAAAGCCCTGACTGACTCATCTGGGGAGCTGGGTAGGGGTCCCTGAACTGGGCCTGGGCGGGTGAATAGGAGTTTTTCAAGTTGAGAAGGAGGGACTGGCCCTTGGTCTACAAACGAGGTCTGTTGGTGAAAGGGGTGAAAGGATGGCCCCGGGTCTGACTTCACTGTTGTCACAAAGTTTCAAGGGTGGCACAGAGCCCCCTTTGTGGTGAGTAAAATAGGTGGGGACTCAGTGCCCAGGAATCACGGCCCCTTTGTTCTCGAACCCCCTGAAAGATTCATTTCTCCCATCAGCACCAACAATAACAGGCGATTAGAAATGCCAGCGGCCCCGCCCGCGGCCGCCCCGTGAAGTCCAATTAGATGCGAGCGCCGATCTCAGGTTTATCAGATCCGAGGTTTGACTTTTATCCAGGGCAGAACAGGGGCGCAGTGTTATTACAGGCTTGGGTTTCACCTTCTCCAGGCGGGAAAGGAAAGACACCGTCGTCCTGACGCGATCCAGAGCCAGCTCGGGAGGAGACAGGCGCCCTGTTCTAGGAGCCAGCCCTGTCTGGCTCGGTCCTGCCCGGCCCGGCCCGGCCCCGTCACACAGAGACGAGAAGTCAGCGCAGCGGCTGTGACAGCAGCGCCCCGAAGGCCGGGGGCATCGGCCCCTTTGGCGGGGGCTGTTCTCGTTTGTTGTTGAACGGTACTGGGGGTAGAACCCAGGGCCCTCTGCCCTGAGCCCCATCCCAGCCCTTTTGAATTCGTGCATCTGATTCCCTACTTTTGAAAAACACTTATTAGTACACATTTGCCACACACGAAGATTGCACTCACCACGGGGAGTTGGAGCGTGCTCCGAACACATCTGAGTACTCAGCTCCCCTCCTCTCCCTTCCCTGCCCTCTTTCTCTATCTGTTGGTTCCCTCCCCATTCGCAAAAGACCTCTCTTCACTTCCTATTTATCTTTTATGTTGCTCTTTAAATTATTTACACTTTGAGTTTCTCACATAAAAGAGACCATGCAATATATAATGTTTTATGTCTGGTTTATTTTGTTTAGCATTGCGGTCTCAAGGTATCTCCTTTCCTACAAATGACTCAAGTTTATCTTTCTTTATGGCAGAGTAGTACTCCACTGTGTGTAAATACCCCATTTTCTTTATCCACTCATCTGTTAATGGACATGAGGCTGCTTCTGAGACTTCACTATTATGAGTGTTGCTGCTATAAACATGGGTGTGCATGGATCACTGTAGTCTTTAGTTCTTTCAGCAAAACCCCTTGGAGGGGAATAGCTGATCCTTAGCCCTTTAGTTAATTATTTATTTTAAGTTTTGAGACAGATTTTTGCTAAGTTGCTGTCTCAGTTACTTTTCTCATTGCTGAGACAAAATACTGAACACCCACAGTTAAAGGAGGGAAAGTTTATTTAGCTCACAGTTTGTGGAGGTTTCAGTCCATAATCAGCTGGCTCCAAGGCAGGGTGGTGTGGCAGACAGACAGCATAGAGGAGAAATAGTTTGTGGCAGGTAGAAGGTAATAAAAAAAGTAAGGGGCAATCACAGGTCTTTCTATCCCTTATATCTTATCCAGGTTACTTAGGGTGGGAAGCACTCACACCCTCAACCCTAGTGCCCTTGAGCCTAGCATTGCACCTTGAATCAATCCCAGCATCACACACTCTAGATCCAGCCACCTCCGAAAAAGCCCCATCTATCACACATGAGGCTTTGGTGGGTGGGTGGGGGCATCAAGACATAAGCCATAACAGTTGCTAAGTTTCCTAGGCTAGGACTGAACTTGCAATCCTCCTGCCTCAGCTTCCCAGAGTGCTGGGATGACAGGTGCGTGCCACTGCTTCTGGCTTGCATGTCCTCTTTAACTGGCTTTTGCGGGGCTGGGAGGCACAAAGGGCTCATTAACCCTTAAAGTTAGCCACAGTCAGCAGTTTGCCAATGGAGAGCAGGGCTGGGTCTTCTAGCTGCACACACAGAGACAGGCAGGGAATTCCTGGAATGTGGGAGGCGGTCAGAGCCCCTCCCTCCTTTAGCCATCAGGCCCCTTCCTTGGGAGCTGCTCCCCACACAGCAGCCCCTACCCTGCCCCGGGAGCAGGGCCACACAGGGTCACGGGCCTTGGGATGGAGTCTCACTGTGTCACTCACTTCCTGTGGGATCCAGTCCAGGTTTGTCAGCGCTTCGAGATCCCCTGTCGCACATGGGGGTCACAGAGGGAGGCGAGGCCATGCAGGCTGGAGCCCACTCTTACCCTGGGTTCACAGCCTTGGCAGAATGACGGGGCTCTGCAGGGAGGGGGGCCCAGACTGCTCCTTCTGCTCTGTCTCCACCCACGTGGCCCTGCAGGGCGTGCAGATGCCCCAGACAGGTAAACTGCCTGTTATGGTTGCTACATTGTGTCAACTTTGGAAGTTGAGAAGTTTAACTAAGAGACTCAGCAGGAAGCCAGGGTTCTTACTTTGTAAACATCCTCATCCTGTGCAAGAGGAGGGCACAGAGATTTTGTGAGTGCTACACAGTCCCTGGGGTGGTGGTGGCCCATGTATAATATAAAGGAGGAAAAGAGACTTACTCTCCTCCACCCTCTTTTGCTCTGGCTGCTTTCGCTGGCTGCTGCCTTGAAGTGTTGCCCCTCACTGTGCCACCCTGCCTTGGAGCCAGCTGATGATGGACTGAAACCTCCACAAACAGTGAGCTAAATAAACCTTTCCTTGCTTCACTTTGGGTGTTGGGTATTTTATCCCAGCAATGAGAGAAAAGTAACCAAGACACTGTCCTTACAGCATTGTTTTCTATTATTATTATTTTGAGACAGGGTCTCAGTATGTAGTGTAGGCTGATCCTGAGCTCACTGTGTAGCCCAGGCTGGCCTTGAGCATGACCCGGACCTACACCCTCTGCATTCCTCCTAGAGGGGGACAGGGACGTCCCTCCAGAGGGCCCACCCAGCCTTCCCAGGGTCCCCTCCAGATGCCACTTCCTGCACAGGAAGCAGGACAGCTGGACCCTGATGGTCACTTCAGAGGGTGCAGAGCCCTGCCACCCCCACCCTGACCTGAAAAATGAAAATAAATTAATTCTTGCAAAACCCCAATGCTTCTTATCTCTGCAAGCAACATGTCTGCAAACCTGAGAAGTTCAGGTTACCGAGTTTCCAGGGCTTTCACCCAACCCTATCCAAAAACAATCCGGGTTTTCTAACTCAATAAAAATGACCCAGGAGCTTTAAAAAGACAGCAGCAAAGTCAGGGAACATGGCCATCTTCGGTGAGAGAGAAACTGCCAGAAACTTCTACTTCCACATCGTTGGTGGGATTTGCCCTCACCACAGGGCTGAGGGGCACCAGGGTGGAGAACCCTGCTTTCTATCTGACAGATGGGGAAACCAAGTCCGGGATGGGAGGGCAGCCCGTAGGGGTTGTACAGGTTCCCTTGTCTAGGTGGCAGCTGGATGTTTCTCCTTCCCGCTGGCCGGGCAGCAAGGTTTTCTGCAGGGTTTGTGCGGACTCCAAGGTCTGGGACCCAGGACACCCTCGCCCTTAATGGAGTGCCTTGGGTCTCAGCTCGGGTGCTGTTTCCCGTCATCGGAGCGCACAGGGTGGTGGACGCTCCGTGGCTAGGAATCGGGCTGCAAGGTCAGAGCTGGGGTGGGGTCGGCTGTGCCCGGCCAATTTTGGGGTCGAATCCACAGGTTTCTTCCTATGACACAGCATTGCCTTTGTCTGCAGCTGACTCTGCCACAGACCCCAGAACACTGCAGAGGGTGCTATTCAATTTTTTGGAAAATCTTTACCCTACTCATCTGTTTATATGTTTCCTTGATGGCATAGATCTAGCAGTACAGCTCCCTGTGGGATAAGCGATGGGTAACTTCATGTGATAGTGTGTGGCTTTTGAAAAAAAAAAAAGCCAGCATGAACTGTATAATCAGAACTAAAGATACTCTGGGTTTTTAAAACTTCATTTTTTATTTACTTATTTGTTGTATGTTCTTTGAGACTGAGACTCACTATGTAGTTCAGGCTGGCCTTGAACTCACTATGTAGCCCAGGCTGACCTTGAACTCACAGGAATCCTCCTGCATCAGCCTCCTGAATGATGAGATTACAGGCGTGTGCCACCACACCCGGCTGGTACCGTGGCTTGGCAAAAAGAAAACAGTAATCAAAACTAGAGAAGGTAGGGAAGTAGAGTGACCACTCCAGCAAACACACAGTAGGTGCTCAGGTAAATGAGGGTCTGTTCCCGGGGTTTGGGTGATGTCACTAGCAGCTCTCTGCTTTGACATCTATGTGAACGCTGTCTCCTCCTGAGGGCCTGCAGGTTCAGGGTCGATGAAATTCAGCTAAATTAAAAGGAAGGTATACAGGCAAAGGAGTCCTATCGACAGACAAAAAACAACCAAGGAGAAGCTTGACTGTACAAGTCTAAAATCCGTCTTGCAGCAGGCTGGTCTGAAGCACTAAATTGGAAACATGTGAAGCTGCCCCCCATGGGCCCGAAGGTGGGGTCTCCATGTGGGGACCGCAAGTGTAGCCATCGCTGTCGGGCACCAGGGGCCCAAAGTTCGAGGGGCGCTGCACCCCAGGGCGGTGGGCACTGCCAGCTGCCCGAAGCACAGGCATCAAGAAGGAGCTTGCGCGGCACCGACCCTGTCCCGTCCCACGAGGCAAATGTCAAACAGATGTCCTCAAAGAGTGGAAAAATGAAATGAAAAGCACATTTAGGATTTATAGAGCCGAAACCCAAAAACCAGTGGAAATTAGTGCTCAGAGGCCCTGCTCAGCCTGCCGATCACATGGGCTGTTTCTTTTCCCACCATAACACTTGTGAGTTCACTCCCAGATCCCCGAGCAGGCATCGGGTGTGTGTGGCCTTAGTCTGATAAAGGGATGGGACTTAGCAGGGTCGGGCAGTGACCCACGTGTGAAGCCTTGACCTCTCCCGCTGCAGGATGACATTTCCATCCCATCCCCCACCCTGACGGCCCATCCCCCACTCTGACGTCCCTCCCCCACCCCGACGTCCCCATCTTGTCAACCTGGCCTCCAGGCCCCAAGTGCTGGCTCCCTCTCCTCCTGGTCACCTGCCTGCTGACCTGCGCTGGGCTGCCTGTCTGCCTCCTTCCCGCAAAGCTGTGATTCTTCTCCAGAACGCTCCCAAAGGCCCTGGAAACTCCTCCCGCTCTGAGATGGGGAGAGACGCTGCCTCCGAGAGCTAACCCCTCAGTCCCTCACCCCACAAGGTGCCATCGCAGGCCCTTTGCGGGGCAGAGGGAGCCGTCCGGGAGGAACCTGGACCCGTGTATCAGCTCCAGCCCAGCGCCTAACAGACATGACCTCACTTCGCAGCTCTCCGACTTTACAGAGGCCGAGCGGGGCGCAGAGAGGGGAAAGCCTTTGCTGAGGTTGCGTTTTTGTAGGGAGTCAGGTACCAGACCTTGGGGTGGAGGAGGGGATAGGACCCTGGCCAGGGGTCAGGAGCAGAAGAGAAGGGCGCAGGCGGGTGTGGGGTGTCTGTGTGCCAGGCGTCTCCGTCACCTGGAACCCTCGCTTGATGAGATTCCCAGCTGGGAGCCACTCGGAGCCCGGTGACATGTGACCTCTTGGACACCCATTCCGGACGAGGACCCGGAAGACACACTGGGGATCCCAAGTGACGTCAGGTGGTCCCAGCAGGTCTGGAGCAGATGCCCTGAGCCCTGCCCAGCCCTGTGCTTCCCACTGTGCCTTTCAGCTTTGATCTCCTTCTTCCGGTTAGGTGACTCTGGCCGGGGACAAGCTG